>JASDQU010818448.1:44712-67013 GCA_032191745.1 Picea mariana | reverse complement strand
GGATTAAAATATTCACAACTCAAATGCTCAAGCAAGGAATTACAATGAAAATCTTAAAATTATTTCCCTAAGATATATAAGGATCAAAGTCATATCACTAACAAAAGTTCTTTATACAAGTGTTTGAGTGTGTCAAAGGGTAAGAGGATTGTTAATAAATGGATAAATGTAACCTTCTATACACATCATAATTCTAAGTACACCATTGCTATTATGTTCTTTTTTAGGTCTCAATGCTTCTATAACATGTTGGTAAAGGGCCAAACATCTAACATCTTGAGGCATTTTTTAACATGATAATAATTCTTATGACTTTATCATGAAAATAATTCTTAAAATTTTATATAATTAAACATGCAACGACATATAAATATGTTCAAATAACAATATAAAATTCTATTTCAATCAATTGTTCCATGAAATCACAAATAATTTGAAAGACAAACACATTACGCATCAAATTGACTGTTAACCAACTAAAATTGTTCAAATATTTGTTATAATTAACTTAACATTTCCTTTGTTAAAAGATGAATAAGTAAAAATATAATTAGTGAAATTAAGATAACAAAAATATACAACAACAATATTAATGATGAAATAAAACGTGTACATGTCACTCTATGTTGTCATCACCCTCATTATCTTCCTCGCTTGGCATGATAACACTGTTGTTCTCAAAAATATGTTTTGATCTAGGGTTGTGTCTTAATATGAACCACCAATCCCTATCCAACACATCTAGGTAAAAAAACACGCGGTTGCAGTGTTTTGGGAAAACATAAGGTTCCTTAGCTTCATCCCAAAAATTTCTAGATTTGATACATATCATCCCACTATCACGATCTTCCTTTACATTATTTTGATCAAAGGTGTCCCACAACTTGCACCTAAAAACAACACATCGGAAAGAAGAGAAGTTCACTCGAATGATCTCTTGTATCTTTCCAACATAACCTAACATCCCCCATATTAGGTTTTGATCGCAGTGGCTAGCATGACTAGATTGGTCGAACTCGACTTCAACTCTACAGTCTTGTGTCATTCTTCCAACATCGACATCCTCTGTGCAAAAATGATGCCCATATGCCAACATATATGGGAACAAATGCACCTATAAAAAAGTGAAAAAATCACAATGGCATGTGTCTAATAAGCCGAATAACAAAATATAAAATATAGATGTTACAATTCAAAGGTGCATTATGAAATTAAAACTATACACAAAGAGATTATTACCGATTTTTTGAACCAATCCCTATGTTTAGTGCATCCTCTTCAGCACGCAGGTAACGACCGAATGCACCGTATTTCTCTCTGACTTGGTCAACAACCTAATTGTTGGGGCATATCATTCACAAATTTTATTTTAAATGATCAGGATAAGGAATGCTTCTACCATTCAACCGTCTAAATTCTTTCCTATCATTGTCCCATTTCCTCCTCTTATGTTCGTACAATGCGACCCACGACTGTGTTGCCTCTTAATTGTAAAGAATGAATTTATTGATGGCATCAATTTATGAATTTAGTGATGTGTGTGTGTGTGTGTGTGTGTGTGTGTGTGTGTGTGTGTGTGTGAAATCAAATAGACATATACTATGTATCATATCAAAATATACATTGTGAAGTTCAGCGTGAATAGTTAATGTGTATAAATTTGACAAATGATAAGTCACTTACTCTTTATTAAGCGTCTTTTTCCATTCATTTGGAGAAGCTCCCTTTCTCTTTTGTCTTCATCCCTTTCTTCGTCCCAAATCACCGCATATGGTGTGTTGTCGATCTTCTTGATGTACTCACTGGAATAATAGAAAGACTCATATGATATGTACCCCTCTACCATAGACCCCTCTAGTTTTGCCCTTTTTCAAACAAATCCTTTTAGTTTCTTCATGTACCTCTCTAAGAAGAACATCCAATGATAGGAGACCACTCTGACTAATTCAACCTAATCTACTAGGTGAATTAGAAGATGAACCTGCAAGTCCATGAAATGTGTCGATAGTTCGTTCTCAAACATACAAACAATCTCAGCTATCTCTTGATGCCATCGTGGAATGCTAACCATATGAATCTCCTTTGATGTGATCTAATGTACAAATGCAAATAATTTAGATATGGCACATCGTAGGTCCTGGGGGAAGTCATGGTTCACACACCCATGCACGACAAGAGAATAATGACACTACAAATTAAACACATACAAAATTAATTATGTTTTATCCCATGGCATGAATTTATAAAACAAATACTAAAATCATGTTTTTGACATATGTACTCTTAGAAGGTTCAAAACGTCATGTGATTTTAACCCCGACAAATGACCTTCCATAGTGAATTTTCACCATAGTGAATGTTCAGTATGTGCTATATTCTTTGCCTCGAGAAATGTGTCACCTGCCTCGGGAAACGTGTCACATATTTAGGTGATTTTTTGGCACATTTTTGTTGTCGATGGTTTTCTATTTCTGGTTAAGGAATTAGGGTTTTGGACTAATCCAGGTCATTGGGTTAGGGTTTTGGATGCCTTTGGCTCCTATATGTATATTGTATTGTAAACAATGTATCACATATGAATGAATATAAAATATGTTGGTTTTCCCAGTTTGGGTTTCCAGGGGAAAAATCTCTGTGTAATGTTTGTATTTTCCATTGTATCTTTTTTGTTCTTTTTCCGAATATCTGTTTGCAGTAGATATTGTACGAGAAGAGGATAATGACACTACAAATTAAATACATGCAAAATTAATTATGTTTTATCCCATGGCATGAATTTATAAAACAAATACTAAAATCATGTTTTTGACATACGTACTCTTAGAATGTTCAAATCGTTATGTGATTTTAACCCCGACAAATGACCTTCCACAGTGAAGTTTCACCGTAGTGAATACCCATTTAAAGAAGACACCATTTCACCCAATATAACTTCATTTTCCAAAGAAAGTTTATCTTTCTTCAATATCCATGAGACATCACCTTGATTGAAAGACCAAGAGGGACCAACCTCTCCTCTACTTTATTTTCTTGGCCAATGTTTCTTTTTACTTTTTGAAGAAATAAGATCTCTCCTAACAACCAACTTGTCACTTTCTTTTTATGATATGTGCCTCCATGAAGAAGATGAAACATTTTAAAATATATGCATGTTATCTAGTAAGTGGGAAATCTTAAGATGCTCCCAATATGGTATCTCATAAAAGATAGTTTTCCTTTTCATCCCAATAGGCAATTTCTCAACATAGGTGTCAAAGAATTTTGGATCATCAAACATAGGCTTCCCATTTGAAACAAACGTTTATGAAATCTCCTTATTCTTAACTCTCTCATATTCTCTAAGTCATTTTGTTGGTGTCATTATTGCAGGCCTTTGGGTTATTTATGGTTTACCATTGAAAGAAGATGTTTTTATTCTGTAAGGGTGTTGTTTTGGGATGAATACCCTGGAGTAGTCGTACATTGGATTTCGTAGGTGGTTGGACCACCTAGCCTTCAAAGAAGTTCCACAACATTTACATCCATGATATCATTTTGTTACAAGACCTGCAAAATTATTAATGTATACAGAGCATGTTAGTGTCGAAGATCAAAACAATCGCACTGAGTTAAATATGCCAAAAAATATTGTTACATATATAAACAAATCAATAAGCATGTAATTTACCAGAGAAAAATCCTAAGCCTAGATAATCATATTTGTTGTAATCATATATGTCATACAACGTAAAACTTCTCTCTGTTGCAATGGCTCTTGATTCATATTATACATGTATCCCTTCCCATAATTCCTTCAATTCATCTACCAATGGTTGTAGGTAGACATCCATATTCTTCACTTGTCTTCTACCAGGGGCTATAAGATCCAACATAATATTTTTATTCTTCATGGATAATCATGGGAGGGTATTGTTATTGATCACTACTACTGGAAAAACAAAATAGTTGGTATTTTGGAGGGAATATGGGTTGACGCCATCCATGGCTATGTTGAGTCGTAAACTTCATACTTCATCCTTGAATTTTTTAGGCCATGTATCCTCTATATGCTTCATGGCTATTGAATTTGTTTGGATTCACATAAATCCCGACTGAGTTCTATGTGAGGCATGCCATCTCTGCAACATAACTAATTATTTGCAACGAAACAACCTTTGAATCCTTGGGATTATAGGAATGTGCCTCAATATATTATGAGGAGGATCATGTGATTTACCATTTTTATTTTATTTATGATATTTTTCATGCCCACAGTTCGAACATATCTCTTTGTCTTCATATTATCCTCTATATAGAATACAATCATTCAGACATGCATGATATGATATGTTCTCAACACCCAATATTTTCAACATCTTCTTTTCCTCTTCGCAGCTATCGAGCAATACATTATCACTCAGAAAAACCTTATCTTTGAATAACCTACAGTTAGTGGGAAATAGAAATGTACAATGGTATTTAAAGTTAATAAAATCGATCGTTTTTAATGTTGATTGTGTGACAAGATTTCTCAAATTATAAGCGAATTAATTATGGTCAGTTACCTCAATATTGTCTAGAAACATGTGTTTGACATGCCAAAATTTGGTTTCAAGTTGTACAGTAAAACTTTTGTCCCCAGCTGGGTATACTTTGACCAGCTAGGTCCAAAGAGAGGGGTGGTGGAAGCAAATTTCATACTTTCAATTAAGGTATTATTTATATAAGCATCATCCCCTCTCTCATCAGTATAGAATGCATCTAACAACATTGTCTCCATGGAAGTTGTATCCTGTAAATAATCATCCATACCAACCTCTATTTCATTAACTCCATTTCCAACTTCCGAAGAACTACTATTGTTGTAATCATTCCTAATTGGTGAATCTGGACATAGTGGGAATTGAATAGGTGGTTAATTCAACCATTCTTGGTATGCTTCATCTATGAGTTGTGCTCTTATTGCAACCTTCTCTCGATTTGTCATTGTAGTGGGGTGCAACGGAAGATGGTTGGTAGGTTGCTCATCATCAAAATCCTAATTTCAAAAATATTGAACATTAGAACATCGATGATATTAGTAAGCACAATGCAATTGGTTTGTTCAAATCACATTATACCCAACATTAATTATTACCGTCACTGACCCAAGATTGTGCATGGAAGATGGCAAGTTACTATTGACAAGGATAAAAAAAAAAAAAAAAGATAATCAAAATCTAAATAAAATCTGAACTTACTGTAGATGGAAAGGGAGAACTTTGTGATGGAATTTGAGTAATATGGAATGAGAAAGAATTTGAATAATTGGCCATTTGATATTATAAGATTTTCTCCTTGCATTTGAGCAAATCAACAATAATTTTTTAAGAATAAGGCGACTTTAAGTGGAAAATGTATACTATAGAGTACTACAAGTCCTGTGGATGCATCCTAAAAGATATTTTAAGATGAATATATTATTTTTTGTGCCAATAAAAATTCACATAACTTTGAAAGCATACTTATTTAAACAACACGCACTAGTGTGTATATAACAGTATAAAGCACTAGGGTGTTTATTTTTGAGTTGCACCGGTTCGTAAATACATAAAAAAGAATTATGATATTGGTGCTCCAAAAATTTTAAGCGCACCAATGCATTGTATACAAAAACACACCAATGCGTTATATTAATAGAAGCACCGGGGTTTTGAAAAACTTTTAAAAAATGACTTTGTTTTTTAACAATTGAAAAATGAGCAGGAATTTAAAATATAATTTCATAAATCCATTTGAATAGTAATAATCTATTCATTTTTTCATTATTTTACCAAAATTTACAGTGTAGAGATTTGCAAGAGAGCCATACCGGAGAGCACTGTGGAGCAACATAATACGTTGGAACAACATGAGTATCCACAAGATCAAAATTTGAAGGTTATGGTGATTCATAAAACCCTTTTCATAAAATGTTTCCTGGGTATTAAGTTATTAAGTATTTTATTAGTTTGCCAAAATTTACAAGGGAGAGATTTGCAAGAGAGACATACATGGGAGCAATGTGGAGCAACAAATCAATACTTTGGAACATGAGACTTATTCAAAAGATCATAATTTGAAGGGTATGGTGATTCATTCAAAACCTTTTTGGAACAACAAATTATTCAGAAAATCAGAATTTGAAGGGTTTTGTGATTCACTCAAAACCCTACATAGTAAAAATTTTAAATTTTACTGTTTATTTTAATAATATTTTTTTTTTACAATTTGTATCTCTATTTAGATTTAATTAAAATTCAGAAGAAAAATAAATAAAAATTCATACTTACCTTAAACCCTTGCTTCTTCTTGCTTATGTGACTGCAAATTTCACCTTAGGGTTTAACTCCCTCTATCGCTTCATGATTACAGATTTTCATTTTAGGAATTTTAGATTTAATGGGTTTATGTTTGCATATAAAAGGCATTTGACATGTGATGTATCGGATCCAAACCTTCTCAACACTGTCACATTAAAAAAAAAAATTGTTCTAGGTAATTAGTGTGTCTAGTTGAATCTAACGCATCAGTGTGCTTTTAGATAAAACGCACTGGTAATGTTGCAACATAATTAAAAAAAATCATTCATCGATGTGTAATTTTATTTGTTGATGGTATTTTTTTTTTTTTCTACTATTGGAGCGGTGTTGATAATGATACACATTGCACCATTGTAATTTATAGTTTTTAAAAAATCTATTTTTAATATCGGTGTGTGTCATATATGGAACGTTCTAGTGCTTTTGTATTATGAAAGTGCATAGGAAACTTTTTTTTGCAGAAAATTATGTGATTTATTTATAAAATATATTTAATAGCTTGTGTATTGAATGGTACATGATATATATTGATAAAAAAATGTGTGATAATAGTTCAAGTAACAAAATTTCTAATCGACACAATGATAACACATCCAAAAAGGCAAGTTCTTTGTAAATTCTATACAAAATCAATATGTTAAAAAGACAAGTTCTTTGTAAATTCTATACAAAATTAATATGTTTGAACTATATGTAAGTTTAACTAATATTTATTCGTTAGTGTGTGCCCCGCAAAGCCATAAAATGAGAAAGCTTGATAAGATTCTTTGTGATCTAGGTGCAAAAGAGCGTAAAAACTTGATGGAAAAATTGCAAAATGAAGAATCAGATGAATGAAAAAATTATATTCAATATGAGTTCTTTTTTGAATTTTCATTAATAATATAATTAAAAATATTAGAAAACATGTTTCAAACAATATATTAATTCACAGATGTTTAATGTTCTACAGGGACCAACAACGAAGGAACAGAATGACGTCCTAAGAAAATAAAATTATAGAAGATGTAAATGATGATGAATTGGTCCTTAACTACTCTAGAGTGGTGGTGGAGGTTAATGAAAGGGGGAAAAACTTTTACAAAACTATGAGGGATATAGTGGAATGAACGTATATACATACTTTCCACTTACGATACAAAAATCAATCCAATGATTCCAAGAACCAGGTTATATCTAAACTACAAGAAGTGTTTCCAAAGAAATGGTCATTGAGACATGTCATACTTGCAATAGAAAAAACATACAACAACAAAAAATAATCATTCAAAAACTAATATTCCTAAAAATGTTTTTCTAGAATATGTATATATTACTACAAACCGTTTCTTTAATAATATCAATTTTGTTATATTTAGTTTTCATATATCAATATAAAAATAGTTTTTTGTCATGTTACTTTTTTCGGGAAGATTATGAAAATCCCAAAGGATCAACAAGATGATATCCAAAACATGCTAGTAGGAATGTCAAAAAAAAATGTACAAGGAGATGGTAAAAGAAATGGACATAATTGCATCGCAGGGGGAGCCATCTCAACAACATGCTTCAAATGTATGAAATCATTGAAATTTTCTATTATGTACATATAAATAAATAATTTAGCGTTAAATATCAATTTTCAAGTATTTTCTTGCAAAAACGAAAACAAAATGGAACCCATTCAACACATAAAATAGGGCGACAAGGAAGAAAAGGGTTGATAGCAAAGTTTGTGGGTACTTGTTATTTCCTTATAACATTAAATTAATATTTCATTTTTGTATATTTTAATTTGTTTTACAACAACCATCCTTGAATGTCTTCAAATAGGTGCTAACATACGATGCAGCCCCCCTTCCCTCCTGGGGATTCTGTGACCTCCCTATCTTGGATCTTCAAACTAATTGAACCGAATTGGCTCTTCGGACCTTCAAAAGACCCTGAAAAATCAATACACACAGGTCCCTCTGATGTTACCCGTGGGCTCGAATTACCGACAACCCTGCTCTCCGGCCCTTTAGCAACACCAATTTGTGAGTACTAGCCCCATGCAATACGTTTTCTCTTATGTGACCACGAGTTGTGACCGTGAGTCAACCCTTTCGTAACTTTGGGCTTCAGCAATATTGCGACCTCCTCTTTTGTTTCCTTCTGAAACACTTTCCTCTGAATTCATGGATCTCTGTCGCGTGTCTTCCTGGATTTGGTGGTTCAGCTGTACTTCAGGTTTCGCAACTTCGTGAATATTTCAGACACTCCACACTCAACTTCTCCGGACCTCTATCTCCCGAATTTTCTAATCGACTTACACATGTCTCCTCGCAGCCGACAATTAAGATCGCTTTGCGACTTCGATGATCTCATTTCTCAAACACTTTAAACACTCCAAACTCTGAAGTGCCAAAATGCCTCGTGGCTAACCCTCCATGCAATTTTCCCCAGATCTGACGGTATGGAATGATCCCACTCCCTTCTAGATAGATCTTGCTTGTTAAATTTGGGAAACCTTAAAGATTTCCTCCCTTTGAATATTTCTCGTTGTTCTCCCTCTTGAACTTCGTTCTTTCTCAAAAAATTTCCTCCTTAGAATGCTCTCTTCGACACTTGGTTGAATTTCAGCCTATGCACGCCTTGCAACATGTACTCCTCCACAACTTAGCTTCTCTGTGGATGACTTTCGCTACTCCTTATGAGATTCTAAGTCAAAAGACTATGTAACGCACTCCTTGCGAACAAACTTCCTTAAATATTGACTCTTGAAGGATGAATGTGCACTCCTTGCAACAATCCTTCCACACTCTATTGTTCCCTCTGAAAAATAAGAAATTGAGCGAGGTTCCTCCTACCCGCACTCTCAAACTATCTCTGCTAAACTTTCTAAGTCGCTACGGAATCTATCGACGCACACCTTGCGAACACTATGCACTCCTTGCACACATAAGTTTCATGTTATCTCTTTTAAGCTTGTGAGACAAAATAGACTCTATCAACGCACACCTTGCAAACACTATGCACACTTTCACTTGCTTGTAGAAGAGAAACATTGGAAACTTATCTAAATATTCACATATTCATACATTCAACCATGTAAACACATTAATACATAAGAACAAGAAATAACAGAGAATTGCAAATAATCAAAAAGTCCACCTTTCATTCATTTAGATAGACACAACAACACCAGACATTTGGGACAATTCTCCTCTGTTATATTCATTCAACTGAAAATATACATGTGCTCATACAGTCTGATAAGATTCAACAACTTCTTCAACATATACAACTATAGCAACTATAATAATAAATTTAGCAGCATCAATAATAGTTCAGCATCTATCACAATAGTAGCTTCAGCAGCCTCTTCTAGGCAACAATACAAAGCTTTATACAAGAGGGGCTCTTCTAGATTTTCCCTCCAACTACTCTAGATCTATCCTATCGAATTAAAAGCTTTCAGCTACTAGAATTTATTACAATAAATATCCGTGACAGACAGATAAGATCAAACACATCAAATCTATATTGCACGCAACTTCATTAAAATAAAATACATTCTCCAATGATCTCATGTGATCATCCAGCTCCAAAACATTAAAGATGTTCATAACTTACAATCCTTACAAAAGATTTTAGTGATATGCCACTTTAAAATTTAAAATTCACTTCAAAATGTGTGTTAGGCGCTTAGCTGTCCTCCACTTGTTCTTTGTTGGCGATGCTCCTGCATCAACATACAAAGAAGAGCCATTGCAAGAATTGATTGACATTGGGTTAAGTAAGGGTTGTGAGTATATGTTAGCATATCAAAAATTAATAGTGGAATTTGTAAGTATCTTATGTTGTTTTACTTCTCTTGTTTTATAATTAATGGAACAAAAAAAATCTTTTATATTAAATCTATGATTTATTATGGGGTATAAAACTTGCAGAAAACAAGGTATGGAAATGTTTCAACAAAAGAGTTGTTGACAAAAGGCATGATATTTGGTTTTGAAAAAATGTGTATCATTTAGGAATCAATTCTTGTTATGGTATGTCATTTTTCAATTTACATTCATGTATATTATTTATTTCAATTTTCATTTTTCTCACCAATGTAGATACACTCATTACACTTTATTTTTATTTTTGTAGATGGAATCATTTGAAGAAGAGGAAAACAATCAATACAATCAACAAAAGATTTGACCAAATAACCCAAGTCATGGAAGTAGCTCGAGCACTGACAACAGTTATGACGAAGAACGATGTTCAATATATTTGGATATCAATGCAAGTTGTTGTATTTTTTGAAATAATTGTCTATGAAAATCATATATTTTGTTTAATGTAATGGGCATAGTGTCCCAATTGAAAGACAAGGGGTTACCAATAAGTGCCAACCAATTTTGTATGAAAAAGAGTCTATTATTCATATATAATAAAATATGTTTTATTTTATTCTATTGTGTTGTCCAATGTTGTTGTGAAATGTTACATCGTTGATTAAATATTATAATGAAGAGATGCAACATTTGATGATATAAAAAATTAATCCAAACATCATATCCAAATGCACTAATCAAAATTTAATTTATATGAATACTATTATAAGATATATGTCAATTTTTTTATGAACAATGGAATTAAAAATAACAATAATTGTGCACTTTCACAGGTCAGTGTTTCTAAAAAATGAAAATGACAACCGGTGCATTTAATTATAAACAACATCGGTGTGTTTCAAGATACAACACACTGGTGCCGTAATTAAAATTGCATAGGTGTTGATATACAATGAACCAACACCGATCTTAATACTATTTTAACCAACAATTATAATAATAAAAAAACCTTTATTGATGCTTTTAATTAATAAATGCATTGGTGCTTCTGTATCGCACTTCTGCCTTAGTGCATTCTGTATATCATGCACCAATAGGGTTTATTTTTAACGCACCGGTGCATGGTATCATAGATTCACCCGGTTCCTTATTCTTATTAAGGTACCGGTGTGTTATTACTTATAAGAGCATTGGTGCCCCAATCTTTTTTGGGCAGCCCCGGTGCTTTAAGTTATAGAACACATCAATTCTTTGTATCATAGATTCCACTAGTGCGTTGTTTTTATTAAAGCACCAGTGTGTTATTTTTTATAAACGCATCAATGCCCTAATATTTTAGGACTAGCCTAGTGCTTTCAGTGTAATGTAGGCACCGATGCTTTATGTTTGAGAACGCACTGGTGCGTATAGACCATGAAGCACACTGACTAGAAAAACATCTTCTACAACCTCCACCCACCCATTTTTTTTAGTTATAATGAAATTTCATTATAATCTCCGCAAAAACATCCTCTACAAAAAATGGATGTTTTTGCGAAGGTTTTTTTGACAAATTTTTCCAATTTTGTAACACTAAAAACCTCCTCTATAACCTCCGCTATAGGGTCTTTTCCTTGTAGTGCATGGATTGCAAAATTTGATTTCACCAATTAAAGCCATAACAAAGAGCCACTTCTTATTTTGCAGAGGGAACCACTAGAAATCGTAGCACGATTCAACAATGTATTAAATATGTACAGAAAGAAAACCCCCTGAAATCAATCCTCGAAATTGAACTAGTTTATTCCCAAAATGACCAAAGAACCCACAAAATGTGTTAAAGAAACTAAGTTCGAATCTTTTCTCAATGCATGCAAAGCAAGAGCTTCTACAACTTTTTTCTTTTAAAACTGATATGTAAAGTGAGAGAATGGAAGATGGATGACATAACCAAACTAATTCCTTAACAAGCAGTCGTCTTTTCTTTCTTTTTCCTTCAAGCAATGACATAGTAGGGAGAGAAAACATTTCACGCACACAAAAATGCTAACCAGAGCCAAATTTAACCAATCTTAGGACAAATCTGTAGCAGAATATGTAAAATAGACTATGAACTCATACCTTGTCTAATGATGCTTTTATACTGGTGATGGAAGCCAAAACAATTACCAAAACTACTAGAAGCGATGGTTTTAGCAGGCCGAGCTTGAACTTCCTTCTTCCTCAATCTCAATAGTGAAAAATGACCATAAACCAACAAAAAATTGAGTAATAGCATACAGGACTGTGGAAGTAAATGGCCACGTCCTTGCAAATTTAATGCATGGGAATACCATCACTTCTCTCAATCAAACAAACCATCATATTGCATGCCAACTCAACAATCCATTCAATATGCAAAACCCTCATAGCACTTGAGCCTTATACCATGTCAAATCAAATAAACATAATTGTTAAAATTTATAACCATCAATATTTGCATACCACATGCAATATGTTTCAATCCCAATGACACCATATCATAAGTAAAATCGTCGTCATATACCAACTACAACCCATGCATAAGTTATATGTTGAATGTGTTCTATGCAAGGTGTTATATCTAAAACCTTGAACTTTAAACACTTTACAATGAGTCCCAACTTATGTGCCCTTTATTTTATATCAAGATTATGGTATATGAAATGCTCATATATAGAGCCATATGAGTATTCAAACCATTTTAAACTTATAAATGACAAAACCAAATCCTCCAAATTTTATAAACAATGTAACTTTCATTTGACATGTTTGCATGATTTGGTATATGAAATATTCATGGTTTGACACCATTCAACTGTTATGGATTTTAATAACCAATGTTTGCATGTTTTCAATATGTGGTATCCATTTGCACATATTTTGAAACTGTAATCTAATCTTGACATATGTTAAACTTGTTCTAGAGACAAATTTATCAATGCTTTTATAGAAATTTATCATTCTTGCAAGAAAATCCTTTTCAATTTTAGTCATTTGCATAGGAGATAAGATTAAACCATTTCTTCAAAATGTCAATATTAAAGTATATTATGCTGAGGAAAATCTTGGAAGACCAACATTTTTCACTTTCTTCTGTGGGACCCCACCTATTAACTATATAATAATTAGTAATATATAGGCTCCAACTCTTTACAAGTATTTATAGTAGGTAACAAATTTTTGAGTCAACATCATAGTTCCTTGTCAATCATAGTTCCTTGTCAATCATGTTCCTATGGTCATAGTTCACATCGATCAAAGTTCCTTTTGGTTATATTTCTTGAGGTCATAGTTCTTTAGTCAATCATAGTTCATATGGTTCAAAGTTATTTTTGGCTAGAGTTCATAAGGTCATAGCTCATTTGCAGGTCATAGTTCTTGTCGGTCAAAAACTATGACCCAAGGGAACTTTAACTGACAAGAACTATGACCAAAGGAACTATGACACACCAAGGAACTATGACCATAGGAACTCTAGCCAATAGGAACTCTAACTTAAGAAATCAGGTATATATAAAGCCAAATAGAATTTCTATGGGTTAAGATCGACAATTTATGTGCAATCATAGAAATAATTTAGTACAACTCTTGGTAGGATTTCCATGAGGTCTAACTTGAGTTTATTTTGATAATCATTGTGAATATTTCCCTTGATCATGGATTAATGTAGATGGCTCATATTTGGTTTCCTTTGGTGAATCTGAAACCTAGTTAGACTCAGTAATTTGCACCACTTTTCCCTTACAACATTTCATCATTGAAAATCCTCCACACTAACAGAGGCTATGGTTGTTTTTAGGGTCACTTGATCTATTGTAACATTATCGATTAATTTAAATTCAAAAAACATGTAATTACTAACAAAATCTACTCTCTTGTCTTTTGGCAATCGGTTAGAGTTCCTAAGGTCATATTTCTTTTGTCGGTCATAATTCTTATTGGTCAAGAACTATGACCTAGAAGAACTGTAACCAATAGGAACCATGAACGTAGGAAATCCGACCAATAGGACCTTTCTCAAACACACACACAAGCAACTCTGAAAAATATGCACACAAGTACACATAGATAGGGTCGCAAATGGACCTTTCTCACCCCATATGAAGGAAAGAATGGGAAATGCAAATATCATCATCTATCATTTTATTCACAATCTATCGCCCAAACAAAGAGGCCACACACATGCACTATAAATAAAAATAGGTGTGAACTCTTCTTGTTCATACTTTATAATATCTATCAAGTTTTTCACATTTAAATATATTGTTTTCTATTGATGGATTATAAAATATATACTATTTTTAAAATGAAGTTACTTTCTCTTTTGAGATTGATGAACAACAATTAGTTATAATGGAGGGGGAGAGAGCAGGCTCAATGATATGGAACACATCTTGGATGAGAAAGTATTTTATCTAGAATCACTTCTTTTGGGAAGTTGGGGATGGCACCACAACACTCATTTGAAAAGACTCGTTGAAACAAATTCCTAAACTATAGGATCAACATCAACCATGGGAAATCAAAACAACTCTAAATGACCCCCAAGCATTTCCAGTTTCTCACATTTGATGATCGATGCTTGACTTAGCCATTTGGAGGGTTTGGCTCTATAAACTAGATGATCTTGGGATCCCCGGGTGAATTGATACCAAAGCCTTTGAAGCTGAGGTATTATTACGCAAAATCCAAGTGAGAGAGGTGTCGTATATTTTTAGGTGGGGAAATCACCCAGTAGGAAATTTTAATATCCAAGAAGCTTATCATATCAAATTAGGTCATCGCCTCCTTCCTAAGGAGGAAAGAAGGAGTAATATTTGGAAAGAAAACATTTTTCCCAAGATTTCCACTTTCCTATGGCTAGTGAAAAAATGGAAAATCCTCACTTGGGACTAGCTTTCTTGTCTGGGATTTGTCGGTCCTTCCTTTTGTTTCCTTTGTCACCAAGATGAGGAAACGATGGAGCACTTGCTAAACTCTTTTTCCTCCAACTCTGAACTTTGGGATTAAGGGGCCTCCTTGTTTTGACAATTGACAGGCATAGAGACAACAAACCAGATATGTTGTCTTCTTGGCACAATAATATTTATGAGAAACCTGTGTTGAATAGGATATGGAAGCTCTTCCCTAGCTTCATTACATGGGAGGCCTGGAAAGAAAGGAATTGAAGAATTTTTAAATATATTTAGAAAAATCGACTGAAGGTGGCATCAAGATTTCCAAAGTTCAACCAAGGCTTGGCCCAGGACCCAACTACTCGTCGTATTTGGTTCGGTATTGCGACCGCACATGACTTCGAGAGTCATGATGATATTACCGAATAACGCCTTTATCATAAAAAATTTGCTTCCCACTTTGGTTAGTTGGCTATAATCTTTCTGTGGACCTCTGGTAATTTGTTCCATGTGGCTTGGCAAGGCAATTTTGAAGCATGGGTACGCGATCCCTTACATGTAAGACCCATTGCTCATGCAATTTGGTATCCTCATAAGCATTCAATAAATCATAAGACTCACTCTCTGGACAAATGGGGACCTTCCCAAAAATAGTAGGGAGCGGCTCATTTTGGATAGTTACAACTTCAACCTTTCTCCCTCAACAAGAAGAATTGTTTTGGGTCCACCTTCTCTATCCATCTCAATAATGTGGTCTCCCCCTCCTTCAAATTTTATTAAGCTAAACTTTGATGGAGCTTCCAAAGGAAACCTAGACCCAGCAAGCTTTGGAGGGGCCTTTCCATATTCTTCAGGGAAAATTCTTCGCTTCTTTGTTGGTAGTCTAGGGTATGACACTAATGATGGAGTTGAGTTATGGGATTTAATATAGGGTTTGAGGTATATAACATGTTGTGGTTACTATAAGATCATTTTTTAAGGATATTCTCTTCTTGTCATTCAAATGTTATCCAAACTATAGAATGGTTACTCTCCTAATAAGATCTCTACCAATTAGCGACTTGTAGTGAACCTGACCCTCCTTCAATTTAAGATCAACTTCAATTGATTCCTCATAGCTTCACATGTTAGAAGAGATGAAAATAGAGTGGTTGATCATTTATCCAATGAAGGATTTAATTTAATATGGGAGATATTGATACGGCTTGGGAAACCTCTCCAGCCGATATCATTACATCTAACTTTCACATATTAGCTCAATAGGATTTGGTCTATCATATGGGGTATTATCATTGGTGAATGTGATTTCTGATGACTTAGGGAGGCTCTAATAGGGTTTGAGTGTAAGTCTATATCTAGGACATCAAAGAGGATATTAAGCATGAAAGATCTTGAACCCCCAACCATGAGGTTGAATTAAAGGATGGCACATCGAAACTATATTGAGGTTAAGGTTCATCCATTGGTCTCATGACGTCCAGGTTTTAGTCTTATTTGTGGTTGTTTATATTATGTTTCCTTTCCATATTGTAGCTTTTCTAGTTATGAATTTTATCATTGTAGGTTGGCTTCACCAACAAGTGTTTCTATTGTACTACTTTTTTCCACCGACAAATCATGGTTTCCCTTTGAGTGGGACTTGCCAATATTTTTGTAAAAACTATTATAAACTATGCGCATGAAAAGCTATAAATTTTGCTCCTTTTGTCTCCATATCAGTCTAGTTTCCTATTATGGTGGAGTAATCAGGAAGATGTTGTAAATATATGTATATTTTATTTTAACTAATAGAACTTTCTTGCTAGCTTACAAAAAAAAGGAAGTTATTTTCTTTGTATTCAAGTATGTTTTGTGTTTCTTTGATAGGTAACACTTGTCAATATGGGATTAGTTGTAACTACAAATCCTAGCACAAAAATAAAAATGGTATCTTAGCTAATGTGACAAGTCTTGGAAAAAAAAATTGTATGCTTTCAGTTAATCAATATACAAGGCTTTGAATGCTAAATCCCATGTTTAGTTTTGGTTCCACTATCAACAATGCGAAATTGACTTGCTAAGTTTTCAGTTCTCTACTATTTTTATTTATACATTGAAGATTATCACTAGTGGTGAAGAACATATCAAACTTTAGGCTCTCTAGAACTCTACTTCTTTCTATACACGATATTTTACTTCTTCATGAAACTAGCGATTGCTAAACTTGTTTCTAGCATTTTGTACTTTGGCTACATGATTATCATTGCTCTAAACTCCAATCCAGAAAACCTTATTCCAGTAGCCACACTCATATCCTCATATATTGCAACATACTTATTTCCATGGATATCATGGACAATTTTCATGGGATCCAACCTCCAATAAATTGACATTAAGGGGAATAAATTTGGAACTAAGAAAAGGAATGAAAATTGCAGTATGTGGATCAGTTGGTTCTAGAACATCAAGCTTGTTGTCAAGTATTCTAGGAGAAATATTGAAGATATCAAGGATTGTGAAGGTTGTTTTTACCATATCTTATGTTCCACAATCTCCATGGATTCAAAGTGGGAAAATTGAAGAGAACATCTTATTTGGGAACAATATGAATAGAACCAAGTACGAAAAATGTACTTGAAGCATGTTCTCTAAAAAAAGACCTAGAATTGTTTTCTCATGGGGATTAGAAAGATATTGGAGAAAGAGGGATCAATTTGAGTGGGGGACAAAAAAATGATTTTCTCAACTCTCTCTTGTGCTCTAAATGACGCTTATGAGTCTCAATCACCATTAAAAAACACCTAAAATCCACAAAACATTCTATATCTTGGGAATTTTTCGAATATGAGTGTTTTACCAAGGGACTTTATGATGTTTTCAGTAACATTGAATCTTGACAATGATAAAAGAAATATAATAAGGACCTTGGGAATTTAATAAAGCTTATTGGGCTAAATCACGATGAAAGATGCATTGAAACACCACATAACACCATTGTATGGGATCTTTGGCCTTTAAGTGGGATATGGATGTCATTAATTGGCTTTGGGAATTAGTGATATGTCTAGATGGCTATACCATGGCCAAAAGGGATAACAAGAATGTGTGCCTCTAGTCCAACCTCTTTTTAGCCTTGAGTGACTTTTACTTGTGTTTAAAGCAATGATAGGAAGCCTTTCATTCTTCTCTATTATTAACTTGTTCTTGTGTATTAGATCCATCACCGTAGCCTTACTCTCAATGGATGGAAGCCCAACTTCAAATAAGAGGATAGGATAAGGTGTATAATAATTGCTCTTAATTTTAAGGTTGTTTATTATAAAGTGTTTCTAGATTTACACAATTTTCCTTCAAATCTCTAACATCCTAAAACCTCACAACTATATAAAATCATTAGGATGACAAAAGTATTGAAGAGGACCTAAATTATTTTTTCTAAAATCAAAATTTTGCTACTTTACCACTCTTCAACCATAATAATCTTATCAACTTCAATTCATTGATTTTTAACATTATAGTTCCAATATAACTTATGATGGAAATGAATTCTACCATATTTATACAAATAAACTTGTTTCAAATTACTATTATTATAAACAAAAATAAAATATTTCTTTTTTTTAGGTTTAATAATCACTATCCTATTTAAAATTACAAATATCCAAAAATTTAAAAAAAAAAAAAAATATTGAATAATCTACATAAAAATGTATTAAAAATGATTTTTTAAATGAAAATAAAATTTTATAAAGATATTAATGTAGTATTGTTTCTAATAATAATAATGTCTCTTTATTTTTTCATTGATGTTAATACATTGGTTCTTAGCATTTAAGTATTTTTATAAAAAAAAAAAATACAATTAAGATCAAATTACATTTAGAATTACTATATTATTTAATTTATGGTGAACAATGAAATTATTTAACTATGTAAAATATTATGGTTTCGATGGATTAAATTTAATATAGGTTAAAAAAGTTGAATAAAGGAATTATATTTTTTTTAAATTTATGGAAACAAATAATTTGATAAGTTAATGTAAAACAATTTTAATAATCAAAACTGTTTTTAAATAAATAAATTACATTATTTGTAGTATATATTTGTGATATTATTATATTAAAATGCTAAAATTTTAATGATTTTGTATAATAAAGGTAAATTAATTATATAATATAATAATTTTATATAAATTATATATTTATTATTAAACTGGAACATTTTTTTTAATTGTTCAATATATTTAAATTAAATTATAATTTCAAAATATATGTCATAATAATATTGATTTTCTTAATCTTTTATGTTATTAAAATTATAGTAATTTTTGAACACTTCTTTTAATATTTTTATTGAAAAAATCTAAAATTGTGAAGGAACCCAAGCTTTCTTAAGGTTTAATAAATTAATTATGTAAAGTTTAAATGAACTTTAATCATCATCATCATCACAATCACATTTCTATAATTTACTTAATTACAAATTATTTATTTAATTAATATTTTAAAATTTTCATTATTTTCTTATTAATTATATTTTTCTTTCTAACTCAAAGAGGTTGGATTCAATAGTGGAAAGCTAGGAATTTTTCACCGTTGAACAAGATTCAATTGTCGTGAAATCCTAACTTGAAGCCATGGAACACCTTGAGGTAGCAAAAACACTCTTTGTATGGAACTAACTATCAAAATGATGATTTCCACTATTTAAAATATCTCTTCAACCTTGTAGCATGCCGTTTGAAATTTTCCCTTCAACTTTGTAGCATGTAGTATTATTTTTGCAATGCCCACGCTCAATATATATATATATATATATATATATATATATATATATTTATATTTAAGAAAATTTCAAACAAAAATAAGAGTGAGATTTACAAATTTAAATTTATTATTTTGATTTTTTAAAATGCATCACTCGACATCCAATCATAACATGGATGTCCATCGCCATATCATAACGTGTGTTCTTTCAAAATCCTAGAGAGTGCCTAAATCGCATTAATACAATCTTATTTCAGCAAATTTGATATCCTCCATTGGTGGTTGACTAGTCTTAATGTCTTGAGTGCCGAGAAATATCATGGCATGTATGTGGGGATAGATGGAGTACTTACTAATTACTAATTACTCAGAAAGGTGTATATTTTTTTGGAAATGGACACATTTCATAGGTTTTTAATTTTTTTTTTTATAAGACAAGATGAAATATGGATTGAATATTCTCTATGATCATAATAAATGAAGAATTGAATTAAATATGTATTGAATATTATTCATCATCATAATAAATGATGAATTGTGATTTTAACCATTAACTTCTTTGTTTTAAGTATACGTTTAAGATGTAACAATCATGTTTTGTGTGTGGATTTAGAAATTCTAAAAGATTAAATTGTGCCTAGTTTACTCAATTTTACTATTTATGTGTTTGGTGCTCTTGAAGAAATCACTATTAAGTCATTTTATTTATCAAAAATTTAATGTATGGAAACATGTATTTCCTTTTATCTTTGTCAACTTAATATTATATGCATATATGTTAATGTGTAAATTCGTTCAGGTAGTTGAAGAAATAAAAAGAGTGTTTGTGATGGATATGTGAAGTATTGGAAATTTGGAAATTGAAGTAAAATGAAATTTGGAATTTAAAACATTGAGAATAATTTAAATCCCATTTGGATTTGGTAAGAAACAAATCTTACTAGGAATTATACAGTGAATTAATGTCTAAAGGGGAAAGATTTGGACTTAATAATTATTCCTTGAAAATACGAAAGAAATGCATGTAATTAGTGGTAAAATTCATTGTTTTACCATGGAGAACTTCACCTCCAAGAAATGTATTATTATGGAAAAATAATTTTAAAAAATAAATATTGTCCAAATAAATATATGCATTTATGTATTTTCTCGAAAACTTTGAACAAATGGTAAATACGAGTAAGCTTTGGTAAAATTCCAAAGATAACATTTAAATGCTCTAGTATTTGAATAATAAGGATTGTAAATTATCATATTTACAAACTAGAAATTTTCCTGTGCGTGAGTAATGGAGGTTTGGAATTTCTTTTCTTTTGTGTAAAGGATTAAATTGTGCTAAGTTTACTCAGTTTCACTATTTCTGTGTTCGGTGCTCTTGAAGAAATGACTATTAGTGCGGTGAAGTAATGTTTGGTGACTGATAGATAGATATTAGTAGCAGGGGACAACTTATGGCATCCGTCTTCAGCCATAGTGTGCAGGGTATGCGAAATAACTACCCCAAAGGACTCTGTATTTCCCCGGGTGTAAGGAAGAGTATGAGAAAGGTGTTAGAAGAATACTCCTCAAATCCAGTGCACTAAGAGGAGGAAGACACCTGCCTAAGAACAACCATATGAGTAGTGTGAGCTAGAGCTGCTTGAACTTGCGTCGTTGTCATAGCCATAGCCAGACCTAGAGCCTTAAGCATAGCCAGAACCATAGCCTGAACCATAACCAGAGGAACCATACCCAGAGTAGGGGTGTTTCTTTCTTCTTCAGCTGAGCACGTGTAGTGGTGCTTATTGGCTGATGTCTGTATTAGTCTGCTGATATGATTCATTACACTATCTCTGCCAAGGCCAGGCTCCTCGCTATGGAGGTAAGGCTTCTCACTCCCGATTTATCAAAAATTTAATGCATGGAAATATATATTTCCTTTTATCTTGCTCAACTTAATATTATATGCATATATTTTAATGTGTAAATTCCTTCCAGAATTAGGTAGTTGAAGAAATGAAAAGAGTGCTTGTGATGGATATGTGAAATTTTGAGTCTAAAATACATGAGGCCTTAAGACTTTAAATGAAATTTTAATTCATTACTTTTCTGATTTGGGTTGTCGGAGAGATGTGATGGGCATGATTTGGGTCGTCGGAGAGACGTCATGGGCATGTTCGATAGAATTGCATGATTGGTCATCGAAATGACGAAAAGAGCACACACAACTTGACTCTGAAGATTTCATAGTGTGATGGAATATATGTTATAAATTTCAAATATATTATAATATAAACCCTACTATCTTGTGATTGGTTGTCAGAGTGTGGAGAGGAACACACACATTTCAAGCCCAAAGTTGACATAATATTTAATACATATAATAAATTAATGCACTTTTCTAAAACCTTTTAGGAGCTTTCCCTTTTTAGAGTTTTACCTTGAGGAGTTCGGAGCACGACTCTGAAGGGTCAGACTTTGGAGCTTAGAACATGAATCTGAAGAGTTATAAGTACGTCAGTCCAATTATTATACGTTTTTGAATATTGCACG
>JASDQU010818448.1:21527-44612 GCA_032191745.1 Picea mariana | reverse complement strand
CATGGATTTGTGGCAAGGACTATAAGGTCCCGAAGATTCCATGATACTATATTCATTACAAACTTTCAACATGAAAATTCATAGCCTCATCATCTCTCAAGATCTTAAGGAAACAAAAGTTTCAAGTGTTATGTTATCCAACTCCTTCATTGTATCAAAGGTTCAGCCATTGTGTATCATAAGAAATTTGCTTTGATTTCAAATGAAATTTCAATTTTCATTAGATTTAATATTGATGCATTACAATTCTTAGTATCCTTACTTCTAGTCCAACTTCATGATAACACATGCTTACAATATTTGGTTGGTTAATGCCTTGATTATTTCTAGGGAATATATATATTACAATATTACAATGTAAAAGTAATGTTGTATTACAATGTAATATGGCATTACCATATTACATTGTAATATGGCATACCATATTACAATGTAATATGGTAATACCATATTTCATGTAAAAAAAAAAATTTAAAACCTATCGTAATCGTCGCAATATCGACGGACTTTTGTCAGAATTTTTTTTACCATAACCGTTGCTATAGCGATGCATTTTCGTCTCACTGTTCCACAAATTTTCGTCGCATATACAGCAAGTCTGTCATAAATATGGTTTTGAGACATAGCACTCGTCGATATTACCACGAAATTTCATCGCAAGTTGCGACGAAATTTTTTCGCACATTCAGTAGGTGTGTCGCAAGTTATTGGCTTGGCACATTTCTTCGTTGGTATTGCGACGAAATTGCATTGTAATTGCGACGATGAAGAAGGGTAACCAATATTGAATTTGCTGACACGTGGCTAGCTAATTTCGTCGATGTTTCCACACAGACCTAGATCGTGGATATAGCGACGACATTATTACAATGAAAAAAAATCTCGACGTTCGTAGAAATTGCGACGGATAAGTGTGGCAATATCAATGAACAACCGTCACAAATTTGGTCATATGTACTAGTGCCAATAATCCAGATAAAAATTGCAAAAACCTAGATCATCATTTAAACAGACAGACAACAACCACCATTCCAACACATGCTATGCACAGAATAATTCAATCATGCAATTTTAATTCTGTCACTGTACAAGCCCAATTCAATGTGACTCTAAAATGTTGGGTTATCCATCCAACATGATGAGGTATCAAAAACATGCATGTCTTCATAAAAAAAATAATTGAATTGCAACAAAGTTGTGCCTTAAACCCTGTGACTATCTATGAGTGTGGAACCCAAAATTATCCATATTATACACAGTGGGAAGCCACCCAAAACACCATGATGCGACATTCCCATTTTAAAATTCTAAACACACAGTCATAGTATTAACTTAACCCATCGTGTTGATCTATCAATCTAATAAAATATTGCTTCAAATTAATCAAACTGCAACCAACCATGTTGTGTAAACTCGGGCTCATGCAATCAAATAATCATAATGCATACAGTGGATGGATTTTCTACAGTCATCCTGGTTGCAATAACCATTTGGCCCCAAAAGAACTCATAGTTATAATGACCATTTATTCGTTGTGTAGAAACACCACACACACAAATGCAGTATGTGCGAGCATCATTAAGAAATTGTAACCAATGCCAAGCTAAACATCCAAATAATCTTTAGTGCAAAAAGACAGTGATTGTGTATCAACCAATCAACCAACTCAGTGTTGAGCCTATACTTGGATTGTCATAACAATCAATAATTGACCCAACATGTTGTGGAAACCACACATACCCACGCATTGACACGAATCGAGGCTATGACCTTCTCAATTAAAACAATACTGGATTATCAAACACAAGGAAATCAACTGTGTATTTGGACTACCCAATTAACAATCTAGGGTTATCCATTGTAATAACACAGGCAATGACTAGATGTCAAACCAACACGATCGTCATATGACAACTGGGTGAGTTTGTACCCAATTTGTGTCAACAATACACAACCATCCAACAATAATCAAGCAGTAAACCCGACAGGACATGTCGTTCTTCTATATCAACCCTCAGACCTGTAGAGTTAATGGTTTGCTATATAACCAACATAGGGAAAGCTAGAGCCAACTCCTTCCAATGGTGAAAACTTCTGAGACCAACAGTGCATACACATAGAGAACCACGACTTATTCGCGGACATGTAATAAATCTCGTGAGAGGAGTGCTATAACAGAGGAGCGAGGCTCCAACTTGGCCAGTAATGATACTTAACACATGCAGAGTATAACCCTCGTGGCTCTCCAGTCAACAAGCAAAATGCTAAAGTGAATACAAGGCCGAGAAAGAACAAAATAACCCACTGCATAACCTTTAGTGGTGTAAACAAAAATGCTCAAGTGAACAAGACGCAGTGACACAAAGTGATTCCAACCATTAAAATCCATAAAACCCAAAGACTAGACATAGAGATACGAATGTGTGAGGACATCTAGCCACCCAAGACCAACAAAAACCCTCCAACTAAACCAGCAAGGATAACAGAGAGCCCTTATGGCTGATAACACCCAGGATGACCAATAACACTATGAATTCAAGATTATTGCAGAAAGAACCATCAACGCTTCATTCCAAATTCACAATTTTACGCAGTTGCAATACTTAAGGAAAGCACAAACCAATAAACCCGAGCGAATAATCTTTTCATAACCAAAGTAGACTCATGAATGGCCAAAAAAAAATACATACCTGTAATCAAACACCTTAAAATGCGAGCTAGCCTAGTGATTCCTCTCTGCTAAGAAATCAGAGCATAACCATAGCAACAAGGTTGAACAATAGCCCGAATAGGGTGGCGGCCAACGGAAGGAGTAAGGGTGACATGGATTAAATGCACATCACATCCACCCACAATTCATTAACTTATCAGTACATGCCAACAAGATTTTCATTATCACCATTAATTTAAACCCTGCGTTGGAATCTGCATCTATTACTTCTCAAATGCGCCATCCACATCATATCTCCCATTTCCAACTTGACCATATTACATATCAACTATATAATCCAACAAACCATGTATCAAATCATCCCAATAGCGCGATCCACATCAACTCATGCCATAACATATATCAATTATATAACTAAAAAAAAATCGCATAGCTATTAATTTAATGGCTAGGATAGCAATGACTCATTTAAAAATCGATGCATGTAGCATAGTATATAGCATGTTTTAGTTTATTCCTTTTGATTTTATATTGCCTTTTGTTTTTTCCAATCGTTTGTGTATGTCATTGCTAACATGTTTATTGTGCAAGTCTCTTAGTAATAGATCCAATAACATATTGCAGTGATAGCAAGGATAACATAGGTCGTTGTGAAATAAAAATTGAACCTAGAGAAGCGAAAAAAACCACAGAACATGTCTTATCCATTGCCAATAAAACAAAATTATTTCACCATGTAAGCAGTGTCAAATAGTATCACGACATCAAATAAGCACCAGACCTAATCTCCAATCTACAAGGGGGTCCCACCTACTAGTATTATTTAGATTTAATAATAATAGGATTTAGCAACACTTTGTGGGTGGAACTCCGTTGCGATTTTAATCGTCAACAACCCTCTAGATGAGGATTGGAGACGATTGGGGGAAAGAAAAAATTCAATACCCCATCATTTAAAAAGGTACTTAGGGGTTTAGGTGTGTGACAAAGTGGTATTAGAGCAGAAAACAACACTTGGCCTGCTTGGGCTCACAAAAGAGTCGAAAAAAAAAATTCTTAGAAAAGTTTTGAGGGGGAGGGCACCTTAGCCTACCCTATCTATCACAGCATGATCCAAACAGTAGGAATGGATGGCCCATAGAATAGTCATGAGACTAGTTTACCAAGGCTAAGATGAGCATGTTGAAAGTGTTTACTACCGCAAGGAGATTATCTGCATAATCTCCTTGAGGACAAGGATTGCGGATTGAAATTCCGTTGGGAATGTACTCAAAAAAAAATTGAATCATGTTGGATTGTAGCAGAAGAATCATATCATTTCTTTGGGGGAATGATAGCCACTCATACGAGAGTGGGATTATGTTGATAGGCGCTAATAACAAGACTAGGATGCAAATGGCAGAAAACATGTTATAGGGATGCTTGAGCCTAAGGAGGGAATGGACTGAATAGGTTTCAAGGTTGCCTACAAATGTGGGCTTATGAAGCCTCTGGTAATTACAATTGTTTCTTAAATAAGAGATTAGGCCTTGTGAGTATAATTCCCCATGTCTAGAGGCCTTTTGGAAATATGTGAGTTCAACTTACTTTACCTGTCATAACTAAAAACATGTTATTGTGATAATCCCCTTTTTGCAAAGTAAAAAGGAGTCCTATGGACTAAGAATAACCCTCATGGAAGAAGTGAAGTGACATGAGCAAGTTCAAAAGCTCATAGCTATGCTAAGGGAGTGTATATCCATATTAACTTAAGGGTGTGTCTATGAATGAGAATGCAAGAGGTAAGAAAGTGGAATACGTCTACACTACAGGCATGGGTAAAATGCTTAGTGCACAAGGATACACTGGAATGCATATGGAAAATATTAAGCATGCATATAACATGAATATAGACTTATTATAGTCTCTCATTAGATGTAAAATACGGTGATGTCATAGATCATATGGTTGGTGATGATCTGATTATAGGAGCATAAGTAAAATGTTGATGATATTGATTGTATATTACACTATGAGGATAAGGTAGAATGGTTAATGAAATGTTGATCCCAAATGTGGTAAAGGAAGTGTTGGGGCACTTCTAGATGAACAATGGGTCAAGTTGACATTGAGAGGTGGATGGTATCCATATAGGTATGTCTTGGTATGCTTAAGTAGCAGTGAGAGGGAATCTAGAAAATGATTCCCTTGATAAAAACGTATATTGACCCATAATGGTTTGACGCATGAAGAGGCACTATATTGGTTGTATTGTTGCCTTGAGCACTGTTGAAATTTCTCATACTGTATTTTTGGGTTGTGAAATGCTTTTATAACACTTGAGGAAAGAGTATTTTCTTGTTGGTTGTTGTCATGTAGAAAGGAAAACATAATGATGAATATGTCTGCAAGACTTTCCACGTGAATGACTGCAAGCTCTCAATAGAGAGGGCAGCATAGTGTTGAGTACTCCTATGATACTATCATAATAATGGCTATAAAATCTATGGGAGGAAGGATATGGAAGTTTGAAATGCCCATGTGTGTGGATCAGATGGCAAAAAGGTGTAAGCGGTGAACTTGCATGTTGAATATTTATCTATGTTTGTATATGCTTCAGTGCATGGATTGAATGCATTATAAGGTTTCCTCGTATGACTATTGATATTAATACCAAAAATATATGAATGAACGATATAAAATGTGCAATTGATGCACATGTATGATGTATGAGTATATGTATACTAATGGCACAATGTGATTTCCTGAATAAGTGAATTGCAAGGAAAGAATTGCACTTTCCATGATAGGATAAATACCATGTATGCATGATTGACTCTATTTTGAATAGTCATGACTATTTTTTTTTGAATAATAGCTTGAGGGGGGTGTATTCCATCTCCTCATGAAAAGCTAGTATAAATTTATGAAAGAATAAATGAGCAGGGATGCTTTGTTGTCATGATAAAAGGCAATGTGATTATGCTTTTAAAGACTACATGTAAATGATTGTGAACAATCATGAACAAATGAATTTTCAATAAATACGAAAATGAAACTATAAAGTGTTCATATGGTGGACACACACCACATGCTAAATAATGTGATTAAAGAACGGTGTGAATGCAAATCAATGGAATAAATGTGCATGTGTGAATGCCCAATCTGAATGCATAATAGAAATGCATGTTGATATTTATGTATGAAATATTGGGCTAAAATGACACATTTGAGGCTGACTCAAGGTTTAGGTCATCTCAAATAGCGATGGATATGCAATAAGGAAGTTGCATGTTGAATAAGTACTCTATGGAGGAACTGTGTAAAGACTCTATCAGGAGAACAAAGTCACAACCTTAATTATTGTTGAGAATTGGGCAGTGTGATGCAAGCCTATCTATATAAGAATCTTAGATTACATTCTAAAATGTAATGCATGAATAGAAGACTAACAAATGTACGTTGACCATTCTGATGTCTAAAGGGAAATGTGCAGAGTGCATAGGTTCATAATTCATTATGAACAAAAATCTTGTTGTTTTAGCATGTTGATTTATCTACGAAGGTTAAGGTAAACCTAACCAAGAAAACTCAAAGAAAAGAGAAGGAAGATCCCAACAGGGAGTAGATTGCAGAAGCAAAGAAGGAAAAAAGGAGGAATACTTTTCTCACTTTAACACTTTGAATTGCTTAATAGAGTTGTAGGCTTTAAAAGAAAAAATGTGGAAACAAGTACAGCTGGTGAAAGGAAAATGAACAAACAAGTATAAACTTGGTTAAGGCCATGAATGGTTAAAGGCAGTGAGGCCTTGGGAATAGTTCAGTTAAGTTGAAAAGTCTAAACCATGTAGAAGGAGTTGAAAAGAGGGAAGAGTCCCTTAACTCCTTTTCTTATTGTTTATTGTGTTTCTCTAGGATGAGAAACTAATATGTTGATGGTTGTAGGATACCCAATAGTTGAATTATTTTTTTGGTGGCACTAGTGAGCACATTGAGGAGTAATGTGATGAAGTACATGCAGATATGATAGGACATATTTGATAATTCTTGATGATTTAGATGCCATGCACATGCACTTTATTTAATTTCATGACAACTAACATGTTTATGATCGTGACGATGCCTATTAAGTGCAGGAAAAAAATATTGGAGTTGTTGTAGAAGAACAACTACCAATGGTTGCAACCTCAGGGAGAGGATAAATTCACAAGGACTGTTGTTTAAAGATTGATGAAGGGACCTTAGGAATTCTCATGAAACACTGCTAATGAGGTAAAATCAGAGAGGGTGCAGGCAGCCAGAACATGTACAAAAGTGATCATGCCTATGTGGCATAAGGCATGAAGGGGTTGGGTAAGGATCCCTTCTAAAAGATATTATGTTTCTAATGATACATATATGATTTTGAGTGGTTGTTGTATTCCATTTATACCAAAGCGGGGTAAGATTATGAAAAGAATAATCTGAATAATAGAGAGAGGAAATCTATGCCAATCGAGGATGATTATAATCTTTGCAAGAAAATTTATGAATAAAGTGTCATGAATACTTTGACCAATTGTGAATGATTGGGAACAAGAGTGCTCATAAATATCACATTGATTAATTCATTGGGGAAATGCATGTTTGTATAAGTGGGTAGATATAGGGCTACCCACTATGGAAGAATGATCTTTGAATAGTCTACCAGAGTTAAAGAATAGTAAATAGAGCAATTGGGTGGCCATAAATGTTGGCACCCTGGTTACCAATGACGAAAGAATGATTGAATGCATTCATATAAATATTTTATTTTCATATATGTTGAATTGAGGTCGTGATCAACCAAAATAGGAAAAAACAATCCTACTATAATAATAAATGTGTATAAATGAACCACGTGGTAAAAGTTTGGTTGAGTTCTAACACAACAAGGCATAGTGCCTAATATGAAAAGTAATAATCTGAAAAGCAATGCAAGGGTGCATTGTGTGTGAATATCACCATGCACATTGGCACATTGATTAAACTCATTTAATATTTGATTGCATTTGGAAAATCTTGGATGTTGAAATGATGCATGTGTAAGGAAGAATATTCCCTTTTTCTTTATATATTTGAATAGATAAAAATGATTTGGTTGTTAGTATGCATAGTTTTGAAGATATAATGTGCATGAGAAATAACAACTTGTTTGGCTATGTGGAGATGGAATTGCAGGAAGAAGGGTCTTGGATATGGCAGCAGAAGTAAGCCCATAAGGAAGACCAATGTTTGTTAAGCCAAACTTCTATGGGAAGGAAATTCTCATACTTTTGAATTTGGTTCATGTGTGGAACAGATCTGAAAATAAAAATCTGGAATTTGGAAATATGTGGGTGATAGATTTCAAAGAAATTCTAAATTGGAATTGATGATAACATCTCACGATTATTGTATGCATGTGATACAGGTGAGATGAAACATTTGTCCTAGAGGGACAACTGATGGTTTTCAAGATGGAAATCATGGAAAAAAGCTATTGTTGTGACATGAGAACCATGTGATAAGCCATGATCACCATAGAAGATGTTTTGTTGTGGTAACATAGGCCGAAGAGGTGCCTCGACGGAGAAAGTTAGAGGTACGTCTCGACTATAAGACTTAGTGAAGTCTCAGAAACTCTTCTTGTATGAGAAATCCTTGGCAAGGAAAGATGGGTCACCCGAGGGACTCTATAACAAAGAAGGGGATGCTTGAGTCTAGGCTTGGAGAGTGAGTGACCTCAAGGAAGAGGAGACTTCAATAATTCTTGTAAACTATTGGTTGGTGTCATGCACACAATGGGTATGTCAAGGAAACAATGGGCCAAGTTAGTAAGACAACCAACTGGTTGTGGATCCATGGAATTGTACAGATAAGTATTGAGCTTATATAAATGTTTTCTCTTGAGTTTTGAACAGAAATAAACAAAAAAACTTCATGAAATTTTGATTAATATGCTTGTTGTTTGAAATTATTGTATGCATTGACAAAGGCCCAAAATCTAGGAAAAGACCAAACCAAAAAAAAGGAAAACATTACTAAAGCATCTAAAATATGGAAACATGGTTGGTGTTGCTAAGATGCAAAGAACACCAAGGACGATGTTCCTTTAAGGGGAAGGGGATTATAACACCCTTGTTTTCCCCCAACTTGTAAATATAATTATATTTTGCTAAGAGACTATGGACAGATCGGTTGTGTGTGGATCTAAGAAATGTTAAACCTTTGCTAAAGGATGAGATATAGATATTTATGTAAAATGGAAAATTTTGACTAAATGTTGAAGGGAAATTTTCCTATACAGGTTATGATGCTATGAGAGGGAAATAGTGACTAAATTTGCATTACCAATTTAATATTCAAAACAAACCCAGATTGTCCTTTTTTCTAGAATTTTAGTTAATGAAGGGAAGTTGGTGGTTGAACTACCATCTCCCACATTTATGAAAATGAATGGGTGTTGTACTAGAAATTCATTTCCTCATAAACATGGTTAGAAAAGTACCCATCTAGAGGATTCTAGGCTGACCCACATATTGGGGGATTTGACCCATGAAATATTGTTGCAGCAGAGAAGAAAAATAGAGAAAAATCGCGAGCAGAGAGGAAAGTACACACACTGTCGAATCTAGGAAGGAAATCTGAGTAGAGAGGAGTGTGGGAAACTCCTATGGTTCTGAGAAAATAGAGAGAAGTGAATAAATGTATTTTCTGGGTACAAGAATTGTTGGGGAGTGTCTTCTAATCAGGTTGGTAAATGGAGTTGCAGAGAATTTGAGTGATTGAGTGAGCAATCACAACAGATTCCCTTGCTTGTTAGAAGGATGAATTGTCTGGTTCCTATGGAAGAAGGAGAGTAAGCTTTGTCCCTTTATTTTTTTGAGCAAAAGAAGAACTCTCTCTCATGGCATCATACTTTGGCTAGGGGGTGGCCGGTTGAGAAGATACCAAGAGCAGTTGTGCCTATGGTTGGGTGGAAAGTGGCACACCCTTCAACAGTTACAACTCTTTTCATTTCCTAGATAAGTATTTATTTGTCAAATATCTACAATGTTAAGTTCATAAATGATATAAAGTGTGTTTCAAAGCAATGTAAATTCAACCCTCAATTAAAAGTGTCCTCAAAAATTTAGGTGAAATGGTGAGAATGTTTTAGCTAAATTTCATTTTGACTTACCTCCTAACTTCTTCATTGTATGTGTTTTAAAATAATATTTTTGGGTGAAAATATTGATGTTGATTTAGAATTACAATCCATCTTCTACTCTAGTGAGGATAATTAAATACTTAGAACCTCTATAGAAAAATCTGAAAAGAAAGAGGTTGATTTTTGCACAAAAATGTTTATAATTTTAAGTTTTTTCTTGAAGCTTATATGCCAGAAAATTTAAAGGATATCACAATTGTATTTGGGCCTTAGGAAAGTAGTCCAAATGCTAACAAGAGGTAAAGTATTCTAATATTTAGTAATAAGGAAAGAGTGGGAAATAAAAACCCAATTTCCTAATGTGAAGTAAAATGAAATTTGGAATTTAAAACATTGAGAATAATTTAAATCCCATTTGGATTTGGTAAGAAACAAATTTTACCATAATTGCACAATGAATTAATGCCCAAAGGGGAAAGATTTGAACTTAATAATTATTCCTTGAAAATAGGAAATAAATGCATGTAATTAAGGGATTAAATTGGAATTTAGTTTGGAATAGAGGTTTGGAATTTCTTTCCTTTTGTGTAAAGGATTAAATTGTGATTAGTTTACCCACTTTCATTATTTATGCTCTGCACAGATTGTTTGATGCTCCAGAAGAAGTCACTATTAAGGCATTTTATTTATCATAAATTTAATGCATGGAAACATTTTTTTCCTTTTATCTTTCTCAACTTAATATTATATGCATATATTTTAATGTGTAAATTCCTTCCAGAATAGGTCGTCGGAGAAATAAAAAGAGTGCTTGTGATGGATACGCAAAACTTCTAGTCCAAAATAACTAAGGCCTTATGACTTTAAATGAAATTTTAATTCATTACATTTTCAGAGTTGGGTTGTCGGAGAGATGCGATGGGCGCGTTGATTGAAGTCTAAAGACGTCAGAGCGATGGCATGGATGTTATAAAGTTTAAATATATTATAATATTAACCCTTACCCTTTCATGATTGGTCATTGGAGTAATGAGAAGAGAATGCACAACTTGACTTCAAAGATTTCATAGTGTGATGGAATATATGTTATAAACATGAAATATATTATAATATTAAACCCTACTCTCATGTGATTGGTGGTCAAAAAACTGAGAGGAACACACGCATTTCAAGCCCGAGTTGACATAATATTTAATACATATAATAAATTAATGCACATATCAGAAACCTTTTAGGTGTTACCCCTTGACCTTGCGAAGTTCGGAGCATGAATCCAAAGGCTCGGAGTTCGGAGTTTGAAGCATGACTCCGAAGATTTCTAAGCATGTCAGTCCGAAAATTATAAGTTTTTAAATATTGCACGTGATGGGGTTTGATTTATCCATAATAATATATAATATTAAATACATTTTAATTCCTCTTCCTCCCAATATATATATAATAACGTGGATATTATGGTGTGAAATCATAAGCAGTGTTCGTTGAATTATATGTTAATCAAAGATAAATAAAACTAATTATATTACGGTATAATTAATTATATTAGAACATAAAATAATTATGTTATAATATAATTAAGAGGTTTCTAAGATAGTCATTACAAAAATGGTACTTAAGTGAATTATTAGACTAAGTACAAATGTAATTACCGGGGGGGGTGATTAATTTGGGGAGATTAATTATCCCCAATGAGGATTAACTAAATAAATACCAAGGATCGGTATTTTAAGAAGATATTAATTAAGTATCTTAAGCATTTTATAGAGAATGGACAAATGTCAATCAATGGTCGAGCAAGCCTATATAACCTATGGTGATGTGGTGTGTCATGATGGGTCCATGTGTCAAGTAGATATCAAGCAATGTGTCGCGTCAGGAGATAGGTACACAGTGGAAGCAATGATCTAGGTGGAAAGTGATATTCAATCTCAGTTGTGGATCTCCAATGGCCCCACATAAGCTAAGCGCAACTGGAGCATGAGGAGGGTCATTAAACACCATGCGCATTGGCGAATCCAAAGTATTCAAGGCCACTGGATCTATAGGTCGGATCCATCAGAATAAGTGAGGATGAAGAGAGTTTGTAAGAGTGGTTCAAGTTCCTGAAACGAAGGAACTTTGATGGAGAGACTTTAAAAGGTAATCGGATATGTTGACGACTCGACTCTAAGGATCATTGGATCTATCAGAAGTAACCGTTGATTTGGAGGGAAAATGGACCATCTGATAGGTGTCATGTTGATGCTACATCGGATGGCACAAGTAATAGGAATCCATGTGGCAGTGAGTGGTTTTGGACCGATGAGGGTCTAAGGAAACTTTAGGATGTTGTAACCTTTGACCAAGAGCTCATTTCTAAGCATGGATATAATCATTAGAAAGCTCTTGGCGAGAATAAAATGATGACACACTCTAGATGAGGATAGGAGATAATTGGGTGAAAGTGAAAATTTAATACCCTATCCCTTAAAAAGGTACTTAGGGGGTAGGGTATGTGACAGAAGATGAGTAATCAAGAAACTCCTTGATCTTACCAATCAGGTGGTGAAAATTCATAGTACATGGATGGATTCTACTCAAGAACACTCGGCTCCAAAAACACAGTGATGGCTCCAATCATGTAGATGCACGGCTAAGACAAGAACCCTAGTGGCTAGGTTTTGAATTTTTTTGAGGGACTGATATAAATCTTGATTTGGATGTTTACTTTTGTTGTTCCAGGTTCTGAATGATGAAGTATTTGTGATCTTAGTGTTGATGGCTCTGTTTACAACATGCACTTGGTGGATCTGTCAAAGAGGTCTTCTGCGATCATGATGGTTCACAAGGTCAGGAAAAATGGGCTCACCTTCTGGAATGAAAATCGATATCAACGAGACCATATAGTGGTTGCATTAGGTATCTAAACAAATTAGTAGTGAAACCCATGACCACGATCTCTCCACTCCAATCTAGAACATGCACGAGGATATATGCAACATTGCGGACCAGAAGCAGATTGCCATGATCATACTCCCCTTCCAAAAATATCAGCACATTGACGGTGTCCTTAAGTCTCTAAATATGGGATTTGAAATAGTGAACTAGAGGGTATTGGAGCACGTTCCATGCTCGATCAGAATCCTAGTGGAAAGGGGCGGCATGCTACTAACAAAATTTATGGTTTCAACTCTCCAAGTCTCTAAAACTAAAGATCGAGCATGGGATTTCAAATTTATCCCACCTGTCAAGTGCAAATTTGATGACGGTCATTCATTTTTCATGCTTGTCATTTTAAGTTTTATGGAGATTCATGAGTGTCAAATTTTACGAAAATACTTCAGTTTCACTAAAAAACAAGGGGAAAGAAAGTCAGGGCAAGAAAGTGCCTCTGTCTGCCTGCCTAAAGGTATAGTTTCAAAATGGAGGAAGACTATTTTTGTGTGCATAGGAAGGACAGACCCATACTTTTTGTAAAATTCTGAGACCCGAGAGATCTGGAATTCGATAAGAAAAATAATACTAATCCAATGAATTTGCAAATAAACAAAGAAAAGAGAGATAGAGAAGAATTTATTCCACAAGAATGAATGTAGTCACAATATGTTCTTAATAATTCTGAGACCCGAGAGATCTAGAATTCGATAAGAAAAATAATACTAATCCAATGAATTTGAAAATAAACAAAGAAGAGAGAGATAGAGAAGAATTTACTCCACAAGAATGAATGTATTCACAGCCTGAGTGGGCCTAATAGTTAAGAACATGTGTTTCCTCTTAAGAGGTCACAGGTTCAAATCCAGAGGGTGTAGGGTATGTATACCTTCATAGACTTTGCCAATCAAATCGTTGGGTGGAGGGGGGTCCCTTGTCCCACAAAAAAGGGGGTCTCATACACCAATTTGGTGTGTTGGCTTGGCAGTGACCTTAAAAATTGATTATTATTATTATTAATAATTACAATGAGATCAATCCAATATGTAGAGAGGAATTGATCTTGTTACTAATAATAGAAACTACCACTAAAAGTAGTGTAAAAATAGCTAAAGCACATGCCTAAACCTCTAAAATAGTTAACCCACAATAACATGATTATGATAGGATGAAAAGTGCGAGTTATCCATAACTGACATGCAAAACATGCAAGTTCACTAAAAAAAAGGGGGTAAATACCAAAAATCAAGGGACATTTTCCTTTATTTAAGGAAGAAGTGTTCTCTCCTTCCTTTAGGTGTTTAAACTTTGCATGGAGGTTGGAAAGGAGTTATTAAGTGAATTTCTAACTAAATAACTCAAAGTTAACTCCCTAAACTTAAGGAAAACTCCCTAAAATCAAGGAAGGTGTCTCCTACCCTCTCTAGAAAGTCAAATCAAGTGAGGAAAAATGCATTGGAATGCATTAACCTAGGTCTAGGTGCCTAAGACAAGTAATACACCAAGGGAAGTTAGGATTATTCACTAACACCCCCCCTTAAGCCTAACTGTAGTGACATAATAAGAAAATGTGAATCCCGGCTACTAGGCCATTTTAGGTACTCAATACAATAATGAACCCCTCATTAAACGAGGAAAGAGGGAAAAACTCATGGCAACCCCCCCCCAAAAAAAAAAAAAGAGGACATAAAAAATTGAGAAGGAACAAAAAGAAGTTGCTAAAAAACCATGTCCTTCACTCCAAGAAGATCTCGTAGATGTGCAAGTTTATGCTCATTGAAGATTTTGTTGAAAATGTAGATGTATACATGGATCTAATGAAGTAGATGCACTAGTGAGTTGTCCACAAATATCCACTTTCTCTTCTTGTAATGAATAGGATCCAAATAAAGTTTGGATAAAATTTTGAAAACCGTGGAGTTGTTTCGGAAAAAACGTTGAAATTTTGTTGATTTTAAAATGATCATAATTTCACTTCTCAAACTCTGTTTCGGATGATTGTTTTTTTGAAATTGGGTATCTTTACGAAAGGAATTCAAATATCCAATTTGTTTCTGTAATTTTTTCTCAGAAGCTATCAGAATTGAATCTGATGTCTACGACCCCCTTTTTGTCTCCTGAGATGCATTCATGGTGCATGCAAAAGTGTTTGCATGTGACTCCTAAGATGCATGCAATATATCTTCCACATGAAATTCAAAGAAAAAAATATATATCCACATGAAATGGAGTAGACATCATCTGCAAATAATGGAATACATATTTGTGCAGATACTTGTGTAGAAGACTCTTCAAAATAAAATGTTGGATCTTCTTAAGGCTTCTCTTCTGGATCTATCTGTTCAACCTCCTGCATGAAATCTTCACAATATTATTTATTCCCAAATAAAACCTCCAATATTCTCCATAATTTGTTTGGAGTTGAGTCTTGTGAGACATCATATACTTGGTGGAGAATTTCTGGAGAAATAAACAAGCAGATAAATCCTATGGCCATATCTTGTCTATTGAGAAAGTTGTTTTTCTCATCGACAGAATCTGGCTCTACTTCCATTGCCATAGTTATCCGGTAGAGACATTTTCTTCATAGATCAAGGGTGATCTCGGCTTTCCATTCAAATTAGTTGAATGGAGTTAGGACAACATGCTTGGGATGAAAGTGTTGACATTGATTTTTGCTACCTCCTTTGATGATCCTTCACCTACAAATAAAATTGGTATACCTCTCCCTCAGATTCCTTAAGGCTCTGATACCACGTAAAATTCTAAGACCTGAGAGATCTAGAATTTGATGAGAAAAATAATACTAATCCAATGAATTTACAAATAAACAAAGAATGGAGAGATAGAGAATAATTTACTCCACAAGAATGAATGTATTCACAATATGTTATTAATAATTACAATGAGGTCAATTCAATATGTAGAGAGGAATTGATCTTGTTACTAATAATAGCAATTGCCACTAAAAGTAGTGTAAAAATAGCTAAACACATACCTAAACCTATAAAATAGTTAACCCACACCTAACAAGAGTATGATAGGATGAAAAGTGTGAGTTATCCATAATTGACATGCAAAACATGCAAGTTTACTAAAGAAAGGGGGTAAATCCCTAAAATCAAGGGACAGTTTCCTTGATTTAAGGAGGAAGTGTGCTCTCCTTCCTTTAGGTGTTTAAACTTTGCATGGAGGTTGGAAAGGATTTATTAAGTGGAGTTCTAACTAAAGAACTCAAAGTTAAATCCCTAAACTTAAGGAAAACTCTCTAAAATCAAGGAAGGTGTCTCCTACCCTCTCTAGAAAGTCAAATCAAGTGAGGAAAAATGCATTGGAATGCATTAGCCAAGGTCTAGGTGCCTAAGACAAGTAATACACCAAGGGAAGTTAGGATTATGCTCTAACACTTTTCTCTGATATATGGGTCGGATGTGATTTAGTTGGATATTGAATTAACCATTAACATTGTATGTGGACTACGAGTGTGGGACTAATTAAATTATGTTTACTGTTATATTAAATCCTCCAACAAACTTGTGTCCAACCCCCTGACCTAGTTAGATTACACACTATATCTATAGTAAACTAAGTACCTATAATTTATGACGGATACACTATCAAGTGGAACGTCGATTTGACGAGTTGATATTTTTTATGTCGATAAATGTTGACGTGTGGATTTTGTATCCACATGTCAAATACGTCTAAAAACAAAAAAAAATATCTTGTGGGACGTCAAATTCCAGTCTTGTATGAGATTCGAAATAGTGAACCAGAAGGTATTAGAGCATGTTCCATGCTAGGTGGGCATCATGGTGGACAAGGGAAACATGCTATTACCAAAATGTACAGTTTCAACTCTCAATTTAAAAGCAATGATTATTAGGTTTGAAAAAAAGTATGCATTCTACTAGGACATTATTAAGTTTGCAAAAAAATATGATTATTAGGTTTAAAAAATTTGTAATTATTAGGTTTAAAAAATTTACAGATTCAAAAGAGTTTCATATTTTTTTTCAAAGACTAGCACGTTGACGACATCCTTGGGTCTCTAAATCTGGGATTCAAAACAGTGAACCAGAGGGTATTGGATCATGTTCCATGCTCATTGGGAATCATGGTGGACATGGGTGGCATGCTACTAAAAACATTTATGTTTTCAACTCTCAATTTAAAACTAGTGATTATTAGGTTTGCAAAAATTTATGATTATATTAGGTTTGCAAAATTTTTGATTATTATGTTTGAAAAAATATATACAGTCTGGACATTTTGTTTATTGGTGTTTTGAATCTGTAAATCTATATGATTATTATTGTGAAATTAAATTATGGTTTGTTTTTATAACAATTTCAAGTATAGGTATCGTGTGAAAGAAAATTGAGACAATTTATACTTGTTATATTATCAGTGTGCACTTATGAAGAAAAAGAGGTTGATGTTGTTAATACTATTACTATTGCACTCTTATTAAGATGGAGAGTTGAGAATGTGCTTTATGAAAAAAATGGCATATATCTTATTATATATTAAGATTGGCTATCAACACATGTAATAGAGAATGCATGAGGTATGAGGAGGCGAAAACCCTAAGAGTGGATGCGATGCATCCAATAAAATTTCTAGTTCAACATTCCCCCATTCGAAGTTTCTTGAAATACAACAAGAAATCTCAAATATTAAATCCCTGATGGTTGTGACGGGTGAGCGGGTGAGAGCCCCATCCTATCATGAAGTAACAATGAACGACTCAAGAGGAGAAACATGCAAGCGACCTCCCTTTGAAGTGTTTTCAAGATACATATCTCATATTTATTCCTCAATCCAAGACATAGGCAAATCCATGGAAACATAACCATACCTGACACATCCAAAGGTATCTAGGGCCTAGGTTCTAGGAAAATGCTTGTCGAAAGAACTTGCAGCTCGACAACTGGTGGTTAGTATAGCAAGGGTAGGTGCACAGACCTCAATACATGCAGGATCATGCGCTTATAGGAAAGTTTTTGGGACTTTGGTCCTCGGAGTGAGACCTAGACATATGGATCGGGGCCTCGTGGAAGTCAAAGAGCCTCTATGAGCTTCAGTTGGGCTCCAAATGTTTTTTACTGTAATTTTCCATAACCTAGAGGATTGAGAAACAATATTTGATAATGGACCTTACTTTTTTAATTATGCATGAATCTATCTAAAATACTAGATGAAGATCTTCATCCTAGAAAAACAATATTTCACTCATGCTCAAGTATGGATCAAGCTCTATTCTCTCCCACGTGAATTTTGGCTAGAAGAGATCTTTTATGGAATAGAAAACACCTTTGGAATGTATGTGAAACAACTGAAGCAACTAGACTCCGCAGATACACATCATATGCTTGGATCTGTGTTTTTCTAAATATTTTGAAGCCCCCTCTAGGCTCTATTTGTATGGAATACTAAGATGAGGAATATACGTAGACGATTGACTATGAACACATTCCCTTTAGATGTAAATTCCACGAGCATGGGAACTTATTTAGGGATTGTCCGCTCAATGCCTCCACCAAACCAAATCTAACAATAGTCGAAAAGCTTAAGGATGGATTCACTTGAGTACAAGGGAAGCGACGAATAGGGCCCAAGAAGATAGCCCCAAATACAGGTAAATATCAATCTTCAAGCAACTCCTTTGAAATTCTAAGTCAAGATCAAGAAATCGGAGTAGGGGACACACGATTTTCTAAAGATCCACCCAAAAATCAGAAGGATCCGCCCAAAATTTCCGTGGAACTAGTTTTGGAGAAAATAATTTCCATCCCAAGTGAAGCCCTCATCAGTGTGGCACAAACTTGTGAGGAAGAGGGTGATATGGATATTGAAATGGATGAAAGGGAATTATCTGGAGTAGATCTCATCATTCTAGAGGAAGCTTATCATAAACAAGCATTATTTTACATACCATTGGATCAATTAAGCAAAGTACACAAGGTATACATGAATTCATCAATTGGGGCCACAGTTAGATATGTTGCAAGACTTGGCATCCAAAAGGATCCCCTCAAAGAATATTGTAAGTAATCAAAGGAAGAAGTAATCAAAGCTTCCCACTCATCCCCCCACCCTCATCCTCATGAAGATCATCTCATGGAACATTATGAGACTCAATGGAAGAAGTAAGCAACGACTTCTTTGAAATTGTATAATAGTGGAAAATATAGACATTATCCTCCTCCAAGAAACAAAATTTTCTAGTGATGAAGCAAAATTGGATTTAGCCAGATGCTGGAGATAGATACTATCAGTATTCACGGGCTCAAGAGGGGAAGTTGGCAGCCTGGCCATTCTTTGGAATCCAAACTTAGTTACTCTAGATAACTTCTTCTCCAATCCTTGGTCAATCGCAACTAGATACAGATTCCTAGGCTCTGATAAGATGGGTACTGTAACCAATGTTTATGATCCCCCATCACTAGGAGAGAAAGACATATTTCTAAGGAATCTTGAAGGCCTAGGGGACATTACCCAGGAACAATGATGGATGATAGGGGGATACTTCAATATGATTTTATCCCTGGACAAGAAAAGAGGAGGCATCGCTTCCTTGTTTCTGAAGAAATGATGATGGACGATTTAACAATGGAAGCTAGAATCCTACCAGTAGAAGGATCAGACCATTGGCCCATCTAAATATGGATGGATTTCATAAGCAATTTGAAGCATAAACCTTTCCACTTTGAAAAAAATTGGATTACAAATGAGGAATTCCAGGAAAATGTGGGACAGTGGTGGGCCAATGCAACGATATCTCATGGCACTTTGATGTACAAATTTCATTAAAAAATCAAAAAATTCAAACAACACCTGAAGGGTTGGAATAAAACTACCTTTGGAAATATCTTCTAGGCACAACAAAAACTTGAGCAGTAGATGTAAAATATTGAACAGGAAATCCTCACTCATGGGGCTACTGAGAAACTAAAAGAAAATGAGACTCAAACCAAACAAAAGTTGAATGAGTGCTCAAGAGGAAATGGTATGGCACCATAAGTCGTGTATACAATGGTGTGGGGCTAAATACATGCACTATTAATTCCCACATTAAATTATCAACCGGGGATCATAAGCTTCGAGGTGCAAGCACAAGAAATGCGGGATTGGAGCCAAGTCTATCCTAATCTAAAGCCGACAACAATAAAAACAAACTGCGGGGAATTAACACTAAGGATTCATCATTGGGAGATAGAAATAACTTAGTGCTATAAAGGTTTAGATCATAGTCTTTCATGCACTTAAGTTTTATGTCCTTCAATGATTATTTCCTATAGTGGATCCACACTTAAATGAAATAAAACAAACAAGAAAACAAAAATGAAATTCACGATAGAAACTAACACCTTGGGAAGAATTCCAACGCGGGAAGGCCATATCTCACGAGTTATACATTTAATCTGTCTGTTGGGGATTGAAGCTATGTGAAATTAAAGTGCAAGGAATCCAAAGGTATCGAAAATAAAACTAAGTGCGGAAAATAAAGTGCAGGAAAACTATGGGAAATCCAAATAGAAGCAAACTAGTGAAAGAAAATCAAACAAATAGAAAACAAATTATGCTAATGNNTAAATTAAACATGGAGTGCAGGAACAAAACAAAGTGCAAGAACAATAATGCATGAACAGTAGTGCAGGAACAAAATAGAGTTTACATTTTATTTATCTTTTTACTGTTTTGTAAATACATTGGAAACAATGATACTACTATCCCAAGACTAATGAATATTGTTGTCCCAAAACGTATCACATGTGAAACATATCAGTGGTTTTATGACTAGAAATGAATAACATATATATATGAAAAATTGAAATGGCATTGCACTTGTATTTCACTCGAATAAATAATTGATCTTTGGTGTTTAATAATCTAAATGTATCTAGTAAACACAAATTCATAAACTAGGTTTCATTACAATTGGAAACTAAAACCATGCATAAGAATTCTAGAAATGCAATTGATTAAATTATGTTCTACTAAACAAGTTAAAACATGGCAACACTTACCCATACTGAGTGGCCCTTCTTAGATCTCAGTGATGCCTGAGAACAATCAGATCAAGCCAAGGAGATGCAAAGTAGATCAACAAGAATCATCTTTTCATTTAATCATGAAACTCTGTTTTTACATGGCAGCCAACTCCTTAGAGCTTTTCTCACAAGAACAAATCTCCCACTTACAAAAAATTCATGACAATGATGGACCTTTCTCACAGCCCCATGAGGATTATTTATACATGAAGAATCATTAAGGAGTGGATGGGACCAAATCTCAATGCTCAGATTTCAAATTTTACATTTTTAGGCAAAAATCCCAAAAATCTGGGTTTTATTGTAATTTTGGCAGGTTCGAGTTAGGGATCCACCCATATCTTCCAAACCAACTTGAATTTTAAAAAATTGTCTCCATTATATTCAATTTTTCGTATTTTAGACAAAACCCATATCTTAGAATGTCTAGATATGATACCATCTACATGGAAATCAAGGCGCAAGTTGGAAGTTTGAGATTTTTACTATTTTTTGTAGAATCATTCCCCTTGCACTAGAGGTCCACACGTGCGAGTTGGGTGAATTATGATACACTTATTGGCATGTTGATGTCGTTCTAGACAAAACCCATGTTCTTGATTTACCTCTAGAAGCATGCCAAATTTTCGACTATAATTCAATACCGGACAGTTGTTTATGCTGGTACTGGATGACTTGGAATGTTCTAGTACCAGATCATTTCTGGAAAATTATAGTTCTGGATGAGTTGAATTGCAAGTACCATATGACGCAAAGTGTGAGTACTAGATGACATGGAGCGTGGGTATCGGATGATTGTGCAGGTATCGGTTGATTGTATAACCTTTTGGTACCGGATGACTTGGAGTGTGAGTGTCAGATGACCTCCAGTGCGGGTATCGGATGACTTCTAGTGCGGGAACATATTGTTTGGACATAGAAACATAGGATTAAACCATCATAAGAAAAAATTTCGTATAACCATCCTTTTAATCACTAAAAATATGAAAAATTATGTATTAACCATATAGGATGAATAACATGTGATAATGGAGGTTTATGGTGTAATTAGGGATATATTATTGAAAAAATGTGGGGAGATGTTGTAATAATGAGTGTATTTGTATCGCTAAAAATATGACAAAATTGGAGCCCAACATACCCCCAAACCGAAGGATTTGCATGTCCTCATGCAAACAAGGTGAAGAACTTATGATACTCTGCTTATAGATTTATGTGACATTGTTTCTTTTGTGTAGGTGTTGGTTCTTATGAAGCGACACTTTGGAAACAATCACAGATTGAATTTCAAACAGAGAAACAAAATTATCATAAAAATGGAGGACATGCAGTGGATGGGGTATCAGAGTGATGGTGAATGGTGTGCATGTGGAGAATGGTTTATAAAATGATGGTGGTGGTGGTCGTATGAACTTGGATGCCTTTATACTATGTATCTTACATCAATTTTAAGACCAATATTTAGTTTTTGGTTCTTTGTTTGGATAAGAAACAATGATTTTATCCTCTTTGAGATGACTTAAGAATGCTTTATGATGTACAAAGATAAGACATTATACATGTTGATTTGTATTTGTATACCACATATTTCATTTACATTACTTGGTCTTATCATCAGAGAATATTGTTCATTATGAAAAGTGGAGTGAAGATGGAGGGTTTACTGAGTAGTTGTGATAATGCATAGTGGAGTGTGGAGTGGGTAATTGTGGTTATGCATCATGTTTTCCAAGTTCTTAGTAAATTAAAAATATTTGTACCAGTTTTACCTCAAGTTACCCTTGCTTTAATGTGAACTGTAGGTTGATGAAGTGTAAGATGAATGGGAGTACATGTTGGTTGAAACTGAAGATTAAGTCGATCAAGACTAAGAGATGCTACAGATCTAGGAGAGTGTTGATGAATGCTAATATGTTGAGATTCCTTATGTATCTCTCTCCCCCACGCCTGCTAGTTTGCATGTCCTCATCCAAACCCCTATTAGCACACAAAATTGTTGCAAGCTGAAATAGGACTATGTGGAACCGTTGCATGTTGATTGAAGGAAGGAAATGAAGTATGCCATATTTGAGAGCTGCGGAAAATATCCTGCAAAAAGTATCCTTGAAAAATATTTAAATTTTTGTATTGTTGGTACAAGAACCTATTGGTTTCTGTACCAGCAGTACCAGAACAGAAAAATCTAAAATAACTAAACCAGCACTGTTATTATGAGAGAAAAAATAAGCATTGATGTTATGCCAAAGAAACAACCAAAACGTAAACTTTATCCATGCTTGTAAACTTGGAAATGAAATTAATTTTAAAACATTACA
>JASDQU010818447.1:51886-72985 GCA_032191745.1 Picea mariana | reverse complement strand
AAATGTAAAGGGAGGGATAAACCTCCAAGATGAAGATACAATCCTCCAATATCAAGAGAGATTTGAACTCTCCATCCTTGCCCCTTCCTTCCACCCAAGAATATATGAGAGATAATAAAAATTTACATTAAATCATCACCATCAACCAATCATCACATAGAATCTGATAATGCTTCCTAAGACTTCTTCAATTCCTAGAGTACTCTGATCCTGTAGATAATATTACTCAATTTATTCTCTGAAACTCCTCCAATTTTCACTCCTTGAATCCTGCCCAAAAAGAGGTTATAGAAAGAATGGTAGACTTTATTCAATTCTGGTCTGTTCAGAAGACCCAACTTGTACAACATGCCCCGTGCTCAATATTTAACATCCAATTCTAAAAATCATACAAAAGAAACTAAAGTATATACTCTTTCCAATGGAAGTGGTCTTGCTTAATTTGGATTCTGTATGAATAAGTTATGACTGTTTTACCCGGAACACCTGTTTATTGACTAGCTTTAGGACTGGTCACAAACCCTATCTTCCACAGAGTGTATCTCCATAATTATATCGAATCAAGAGCTGAAATTTTTACCATATGTACCTTGATATGTCTTGTCAATACCATATCGATTTCACCATCTGAATCATTCTAGAAAAAAAGTTATAGCAAAAATGGTAAGATGACCTGAAAATAACATACCATAGAACACATCACCAAAAGACTTCATCCTCCCTTGAAATCCAACCTTCCTAGATTTTTATTACCTCTGAAATTAGACTTGTATCAAATGAATGTATAATGATGTTTATTTATAACATTTATGTCACTTCCTTTTAACATTAGGGCCGACCTGACACTTTCTTATTTTGTAATTCTTTTCTTTAATTATTTTCAGGGCCTACATGTACTTCCTTCTTCAATTCCCTTTGTCATCTTCAAAAATTCATTTCTCCTCAACCATGAGGATCCACGTGACATGCCACATACCACTATAAATAACATGATGTATACTATCCATCCATAGGTGTTGTATCTGCATGTGCATTTTCCTTCATCTCCAAATACCTTCATCAATCTTGCGGTCCAAAACCCATGACTAGGATTGACATCAATGACAACAACCAATCTTCCAACAGACTCTACTTGCGCAACTGTCCATAATGTTGAACCATTTATCACTATACTATCATGAAGTCTTGATTAATATATCAAACTGTACTTCTACTAACTGACTGCTTTGGATCTGTCTTCTCAAACTTTGCAATTTGCTCGAAGGATAGTTCATTGGTTTATCACAACTATCACATAGACTCCCCCTGTCTAATATTCATATTACCTGGGAGTCTCTAAGCCAGATGGCTCAGAACTACTCCTGCTCTGGCATGTATTCATCATCATATTCATTGGTAGATTCATCATCATCTTCATTGGTAGATTCATCATCTCTCTGAGCTCTAAATTCTTTCTTTCTGTCTATGGATTCATCTTTCACTATGATGCCTGAAAGTACAATCTCTTGAACCTATTCCTTATTTATTTGTCCTTCTTTTCTTTCACTTATTTTCCAAACCTTTATGTATCTGACATCTTTCTTTTTATCTGTAGAATTTTCTTCATCTTGTTTTATTGCCAATATTGCGAGCTCTGGGACTTGGTCTTTGTTCACATGTTCTTCGTGTTTTCTTATCCACACTTTCTTACATTTGATATCAGTGTTCTCTTTCATGGAAGTATCGATCATGCTTCTACAATCACGAGATATGTGTCCATAGTTATGACCATTGTAACATTCAATGTTACATGGGGCCAGATAGGAATTTCTTGCTTGAACATTTATTTTGTAATCCTTGCAATCTACAACCTTATGTCCAAAGTTAGTACAATAAAAAAATGACCATAAAATAAATTTGCATACGTGGGAGTGAATGATCTTCTTTGTGGTGTAGTCCTTCTGAATTTCTGCCTTGACTAATCATGATCATGATTGAAGATTCTTTGTGGCTTGAACATGGATGGTCTTCTTGAAGATGTATCTTTATTAGTTTTCTTAGATTCTAGTTGACCATTATTCCTACCTTTGAGTACTTCTGCATAACTCTTTCTATTTTCTTCATTCTTGTTTTCTAGCAACGTAGAGTGCTTCTCTTCATTCTCTACAACTGATGCAGATGTTTATGTCTCTTCAACGTTCCTATTGAGCTTGACGATTTTAACTCTTAGTGTGACAACTTCTTCTTCAAGATTCTCAACCTATTTTTCTTTCTTCATTATCTGAGACTTCATGACCTCTTCTATTCTCTTTGCTTCTTCAAGTTGGATTTTCAATGTAATTATTTCTTCTTCCAGTCTTCTCTCTTCTTGACCAAACTCTTTCTCAAGTTGGTTTAAGTCATTGGTTCTTTCCTTGAGATGATACATCCATATCTTTTTTCTCTTTTCTACTTCTTCCTTTTGTGTTGCTATGTTGGCTTCTAAACATTTCTTTTGATATTCTATAGTTTCTTTAATTCTTGTGGCCTCTTCTAGTTGAGCTCTTAAATTCTTGATGACATGTTGATATTTTTCAAAACCTTGAATAATTTCCCTTTTCTTCATCAATTATTTCTTGGATGACTTATTTTCTTCTCTTTCTTTCTTTATATATTCAATTGTATTGATCAATTTTTCTCTATAATCAACTTTTGATTCTTCATACTCTTCCTCTTCTGAATCTATCTGACATGATGAACATCTTTCTTCTTGTTCTGTATCTGCATCTTCTTTGACATTTTCAGAATCTTCAATGGGTGAAGAATATATGTCATGTAACTTATACCAAAGTTCTTTGGCTGATGAAAATTTACAAACCTTTTCTCTTACTGGATTAGGTAATCCTTCCCATATGAAATCCATTGCTATTTTGTTTCTTCAATTCCTTCTTGGCTGCAGTCTTTTCCCTTTTTGAACTATCATATCCTGTAACAACTGATAGCCAAATAATGTCCCTGTGCATGTAAAAATACTTCGGTACTTATGCTCCAAATATCATACTTAAAACCATTCTGACCATTAAACATTGGTACTCCATTCTCAGAATAATCCATGATCTCCTTCCAGTGGTTAAACTATTTCTTGAAGGAACCAACTCTGATATTGATTGTTGGATTACTGAGAGGGGGGGTGAATAAGTAATAGATCAATTTAATCCTTTTTCACCATAAAATGCAAGTGTTATATCAATGTAGCATTATCATCCAATAGTTGCAGAGTAAATAAACAATGAACAAATGAGAAATCACACACATAAATAGTACACCAGTATTTTATGTGGAAACCCAAAGCAGAAGAAAACCACCGAATGATTTTTCTTGTATGTCTTTAAGAATTACATTAATTGGAAGCACCAACTTCTTTTGTTTTCCAATTGCAACTGGAAGGAGGCTCCAAAGCCCTAGTTTCTCAGGCTACAACCTAAAGGAATCTCCAACTCCCCAATTCTCTGGCTACAACTGGAAGGTGGCTACAACCACCTATCCTTGCCCTGTCCAATAGCCTTGACGTATAATTAGAGTCATGGAACCACTATCACACTATCACTGTGAGATATACTATTGTAAACTTGTACCAATCAACTTGCACCAAACAACCTATACCAATAACCTGAACCATGCATCAACCATGAATCAACCTGTAACTCAATCTATAATCTACCTGTACCATAAAAAAGTGCATCAACCATGCACCAACCTATACCAAACAACCTGTAGTCAACCTGTACCATAAACAAGTGCATCAACCATGCACCAACTTGTACCTCAACCTGTATCATGAACAAGTGCATCAACCATGCACCAAACCTATACAAATAACATGTCACAACAACCTATCCAAACAACCTGTCTAATCAATTTTATCAACCAAATCGGATCTACTCACCAAGATCAATCACCAATACAACTCTTATGATGTTCATCAACCAAGCATAACACAACAACTCATAATCATCACCAAGATCAATATGTGATTCTAGTAATATACCAATACAAGTATGTTACATCATCATAAACCATGTGTCAAGGATACTACTAACAAGTGCCTCCAACCATGTACCAAGTATATACCAATCATGTATCAACTACACATCAACTATGACTCATCAATATGTACCAGCATCATCAACTATACACCTCATGTATGTGCCAACTCATCAACTACTTGTCTCAACCATGTACCCAACATGTACCTCAACCAAAAGCCCTCATCAATTTCATTATCCAAATCTGATTTGTAACTCTATAATAGACCTAGTGTATATGATCACATACTTGAAAACCTTCCTTAACTTTAACAACAAGACTAACATTTTCATCAAACTTTTCTTTAGTCTCACATGACTAGTTTTGGATTAGTCAACAACCCTAACTTGAAATAATCATAACTATGTACATGTAATGAATAAAGATCTGAAAATAGTACACAATTTTCTTCAACATGTTTTGTGAAATTCCTCTAGGTGTCACTACTTGGAACCTCTCAAAAAAGGAGTTATAGCAAAAATGGCATACCTTGTTGAATTATGGCTTATTCTAGAGAGTGAACTTGTAGAGCATGCCCCACACAGAATATTTGTTATATGGATATGAAAATTTTACATAGAATACTATAGATTGTACTCTAACCAACACATTTTTTCTTACTAAATTTTGATCTGTTATGAAGAAGTTATGACGTTTTTACCTGAAACATCTTAGAAAGCATCATCAAAAGAATCTATCCTCCCTTGAATTTCGGCCTTCTTTACTTCACCTTCTCTCTGAAATTCGGATTAGATATCCTTTGGTTACCTCAATCACCTGTAGATATTCAATATGCTCAAGTGTGATTAAAATGAGAGAACCTTGCCTCTTATTTATACTTTCATGTAGCTTCCTCAAGGGGTTACCTTTTAGCCATCTTAACCCACTTTCCTTATTTTAGGGTTAACCAACTTCTAACAACCTATCCAATTAATAATTTATTTATTAAATTTATTATTTAAATAATTTATTTTGTATCCACTTTTACTTATAGTACACTTATCACTTCACTTTACCTCAAGGGGTTACCTTCTAACCATCTTAAACCACTTTACTTATTTTAGGGCTAACCCACTTCTAACCACTTGTCAACTTAGTAATTTCTCCATTAACTTTATTATTTAAATAATTTATTTTTTATTCACTTTTCATTATAGTACACTCATCAATTTAATTTATTATTTACCTTCTAAAATATTTAAACCACTTTGAATACTTTGACCTTTTGGGGCTTCAAGCCAACATATGAGGGTCCTCCAAATTCGTAAGGCCATAACTCTCAAACCGTGAGGAGTTATGTGATGTTACACATGCCACCAGAAATGACATGACATGTAATATCCATATAGAATAATATTACCTAAAAATATGTCAAAAAACATACCATTATACATCAAACAAACTTGGGTCCATTACCCAAACCCGGGTTCTCCAACTTCACATGGCCATAACTCTCCAACCGTGAGGAGTTAAGTGATTTTCCACATACCACCAGAAATGGCATGACATGTAATAGCCATATAGAATAGTATTACTTTAAAATATATTAAAATTCATACCATTATACATCAAACAAGCTTGGGTCCATTACCCAAACCTTTGTGTTACCGAAATTTGCCACCAGACTTTCTCCAAGGGTTTACATCAATCACTAAGGGTTGACATCAATCTAAAATATCAATCTCTAATGGTTGACATCAATGAAAACCAAAAATCCATACCAATTGTACATCAACCTAAGCCAATTGTCTGACACATTATGCAGGGAAGGATACTACGCAGAAAATATTACACGCAGGATTATGGTGGGCAATACTTCACAAGGATGAAAAGGAGTATTGTCAAAATTGTGATGTTTGTCAAAGATTTGGAAATCCATATAGGAGGGATGAGATTCCATTAATACTTCAAGTAATTTTGAAAGTATTTGATAAGTGGAAAGTAGATTTTGTAGGACCAATTAACCCACCAACAAGAATATTAGGGGCAACATATATCATTACAGTGACAAAATACTTAACCAGATGGGTGAAGGAAACAACAGTGAGAGATTGACATGTAGAGGATGCAATGCACTTCTTATTTGAACATGTAATTACAAGGTTTGGATGCCCAATAATTTTGATGAGTGATCAGGGGACTCATTTAATTAATAGTACAATCCAGACAATGCTTGAAGAATTTGAGATACATCATCAGAAGAGCACTCATTACCATCATCAAGATAATGGGATAGTAGAAGCCTTTAACAACATATTGGAGAATTCATTAACAAATATTTTCAATGTGAACAAGGATGACTAAGATTTGAAGGTACCAGTTGTATTGTATGGAACTACATGCAAGAATCTAACAGGGAAGATTCCTTTTAGGTTGGTGTATGGAAATGAGTCAATGGTTCCCTTGGAATATTTGATACCTAGCATTGCAACTATTACAAACATGACATAAAGAGGCGAAATATAAGAAGAAATATCTCAACTTATGGAATTGGAATAAGATGGTATTATAGTTGGTTTCCATCAAGAGGTATAGAAAGAAAAGGATAAAGCTTGGCATGGTAGAAATATTAAGAGTAAAATCTTCAAGGAAGGAGATATGGTTCTCCTCTATGACAGTGAATACTGACAACACCCATGGAATCTTAGAATGAATTGGCTAGGGCCATATGAGATTAAGTCTGTCTCAAATGGAGGTGTTTTGAAACTACAAGATTTAGCAGGAAAGGAAATTCAAGGTTTGGTAAATGGAAGTCGACTGAAACTGTATAGGGACAGTTGACCCACTAACCCTGACTAGTTTCTGCGTAGAAGTTATAATTGTACATATTGTATATAGTAGGATATTAAAGAAGAAAAAGAGAAGAAAAAAGTATAAAAATGAGAAAAAACAAAAATAAGTAGGTAGATGGATCAGTGGTCGACCAAAATTTGAAAGATACGTCGTGCAACAAAAGTTAAGAAGTGGAATGACATAACACCATGAAAGAAAAGATAGTGTGCATCAAACAGTAAATGGGTGCAACATAATTCAAGACATTGCGCGACCAAAAACATGGACATAGCATGTTGAAACAAAAAGTAGTCAGAAAATGAAAAAGGTAGTAAACTAAAAGGTGGGATATGATATGCCATTAATGATAGGCCTTATAAAAATAGGAAACATGAAGGGTAAGCCTCATTGTGACTTATAGCAGGTGTGAATTAAAGAGAGAAAGTTTAGCAAAAACACAAAGTGAACATACATCCCTGGAGTTTCCAACATCGATTCAGAGTACTAGATTAGAGAATTTGCAGTATGGCACCACCTAAGGTTGGAGAACCTAGTCGAATGTCAAGGAGAACCCGCATCAAGACGAGACCGCCTCCAGAGAAAGTACTAGAAGTGTAAAAATCTAGTTTCAAGGGAGTAGTCATAGACATAGACATGATTCTATCACCGGAACCAGTTATCCCAACATTGGTCGAGGAACATGAGCCTGCCATAGAATAGATTAATTTGGATCCAAGGACTGCAGAGAAAAACCCTATGGAAATAAAAAATTCCACACAACATTTGGGTCTGGGAGTGCCACATCATAAAAACGAGGAAGATGATGAAAGAATCAAATCTGACAAGCCTAGGGCAGAACCTGAACATGTCACAAAGACAACAAGACAAACATAATAACATGTGCAATTAGAAGATATTATAGGTGATCCATAATTAGATGAAGAATTAGAACAAGATGTGTGAAAGGAAGCAAGGCCATCCATTGTGACAGGAAAGATCAAGGGGAAATAACCGGTGCAAATGTCATCACGCAAACATGAAGAATTCATGATAGCATTACCGCACATGCCATAAGGAGTGACAATTCTCCCTAATATTCTAGGATGTGTAGAGAAATTGAGGTATTCAGACCATGACATAGCAGATACAGACAAATTTACAAAATTTGAACCACATCTATACATGGAGAGAAAAGGGGTAAGTGCATTGAGAGTCCTAATATTGGAACCAAATCAATGGATAATTTGTTTATACAACACAGGAATAATGATCTTACTAGAGATCCCTCATTTTGGATGTGACAAGAATGTGAATAACTACATCAAACAATTGTTGGATTTAGTTCATGGGGGAATTATTTGGTTGGACATGACAGTATCGATCGATGTTGATATGATTGCGAAGATCATAGGTCTCCTCACATATGGGGAGAACACTGAGTAGTATCTGGATGATAAAACTAAAGAGAATACTCTAGCAGAGGAGATGAAGAAGACATATGAAATAGTGAGAGGGTCTACAGGAATTGTAATAAACATGATCAACGAACCTGTTACAAGGCTAGAAATAAATCTAATGGAATGTAATTTTCTAAGGAAGTGCCACAAATAGGAGGCATCAACATGCGTGATAGCAGCAACTGCATAGTGCACGAAGGGGACATTACCAAGATGGAGTCCATATTTATTGAACCTATTTATGGATGATTGTCAAGATGCATAATACTTAGGCACGAAGTTCCACTATTTTTCCTTACTCATACTTATTGAGTCGGTAGGATGGAGACACCCCAAATACAATGTATTTTGTCAAAGCATTGAAAAGTGTCATGCAACACAATATGCAACACTGTGGCATACATCTATCGTAAGAGAAATGAAGACCAAATCCAACATATTTGTGATGTATTTTGAAGAAATACATGAAAATGTGGTCGAGACTTGGAGGATGCCACCCAAAGTAGTAGAGGAGCATAAGGATATAGAAAACATTTAGGTATCAAGGCATAATGTATGGATTGGGACCCAAAGATGAGCTAGCTGCAAATGAGGTATTAAGTCACTGGAGAGGAATTTAAATGGGCCATGAAAGAATGGACAGATGAGTGGAAGGTACCAGTGACATCAAAGAAGGGACAAAAAGGAAAACATCTAGCAGAGGTTGGTACGTCGCAGAAAACCAACAAATCGACAACAAATATAAGAAAGGTTGTTGAGTGCACAAAGGAGATTGGAGGAAGCATGATAGTAAAGAAACCAAGATAATAGAGGACCATACCAAATCCATCCACGTAGGAGAAGGATCGTGCCAGAGTGACCAACGAAGAGAAAAATAGAAGAAGACTAATGGAAGCACACATAAGGAAACAATTGTTCCCATGCAGAAGGAACAAGGGGGAGGAGACATCCCAGATATAGAAGTAACAACATAGACAAAGACTTTTCCAAACAAGAGAAACATGTTGCAGTCAGGAGGACAGAGAAAAATGATGAAGGCACACAAAGAGGTCCCAAAATTCACAATTACAGAGGATGATGTTGAGATGGTGGCAAAAAAAGTGCAAGACCACGTAGCAGAATCATGGGACGATGTGGAGAAACAAAGAGAGAAGATCATACAGAAACTATCAGAAGTGAAGGAAAATTTGGAGAATTGAAACTTAGCACAACACAACAAAAGGAAAAGGCACTGCCACAACAGACTATCCCAGAGAAGGAAATCCCACCGCTGGAAACAATACAGATCATAGCGTCAGGAATTTATATTTTTCCTATTACTGAGGATATGCTACAGTTAGAAGAGGAGTTAGTGCATAAAAAACTAAATAATATTGATTACTTGGACTTGGATTTGGCCAAGATCCCCACAAAATCATTGTACAAATTACAAGTCAGTGTCGCATAGGAGATACATTCGAGGGGGCACGCGGACATGACTAGTCTAGAACTAGACAATGATGTAATGAGGACATTGGATTTGACAATCGATCAAGTGCAGTTTAAGAGAGATATAATGAAGTATAACATTGGAAAAATCGAGCAGAAAGTGGAAGATGTGTTCGGGTCAATTCTAGACAACACACAAGAAGGGGTGCATTTGTAGATAAAGGAAAAAATTAGGAAGATCGCATAGATGATGGAGGAATATAAGAGTCACATAATGGATTTGATGGAACAATTGAACCCAACCACACTGCCAGAAGTGATCACATAGAAAGAGAAATAAGTTATAGGGAACATAAAGAACATATAACATAATGTTAAGGACATTGCAGAGCTATACGAAAAAAGTGCACAACTTTGGACAAGTTTGCAAGAGGATGAAAAGTTGTAGGCACTAGAACAGAAGGAAGAAAGTGTTAATACAACAACATGGGAGTTTAAACATAAGAAGAAGGCCATGAATATTCAGGAGAGACTTAGGAGCTCGCAGGAACTAAAGAATCTGCAGGAAGAAGTGGAGTCTATCCAGGTAGAGAAGCAAATGAGGTAGGGTTAGTTGGAGTCATTACAGGAGGACACATAGAATATTTTGACAGAGATGGATACAACAAAGGGCCATATGGAAAGCCTAGAGTTGGAGGTTGAAGAAATGGTGAAGGGAGATATCATTGCGTAGACTATGTGTAAATGTGTTGAACTTGCACATAATAGATCTAGCTGGGAATTGGCATACACAATTGCAGAGAAAATAGAAGAAAAGAGAAGGAGAGAAATAATGGAATAATTCTCATTAACTGTATTACACACTCACCTAGAATTATTTTCCTAAGTTTGATAATCCAATGTTGAGAACAATTCCTTAGATGAGAATATTCTCTCTAGAGAATATTCCCCTACAAAATAGAGTGTTCTCTTCAGTTCAGAGTCAGTTACACTCAGTTAGACTAGTGGAAGTCACTCATGCATGGAAAAATCAGTTTTATCACCAGCAGTTGCATGTGTCTTTCTCACTTCCACACATGTGTCTCAGTTAACTGATGATTGCATGGATCATTTAACTAGGACTAGGTGGCAATTCACTCAAAATGTATGTTAGTGAGTGTTTGTATCTCTCTAAATCACTACTATGGAAAATTAGTTACTCATGTTGCCTATATCTATTGTAAATTATTCACTCTTTGAGTGTGGAATACGGTTAATGAGTGTGGAATTTTTTTTGCATGTGACCCCTAAGATGCATGAAATATATCTTCCACATGAAATTCAAAAAACAAATATGAAATGGAGTAGATATCATCTGAAATTAATGGAATAAAAATTTGTGCAGATACTTTTGTAGAAGGCTCTTCAGAATAAAATGCTTGATCTTCTGATGGCTTCTCTTCTGGCTCTATCTTTTCAACCTCTTGCATGAAATATTCACAATATTCTTTATTCCTGAATAGAACCTCCAATCTGGTCCATAATTCGTTTGGAGTTGAGTCTTGTGAGACATCATATACTTGGTGGATAATTTCAGGAGAAATAGACAAGGAGATACATCATATGGCCATATCTTGTCTATTGAGAAAGTTGTTTTTCTCATCGGTGGAATCAAGCTCTACTTCCATTTCCATAGTTGTTTGGTACAAGCCTCTGCATCTGAGCTGAAGCATAATTTTTGTCTTCCACTCCAAACAGTTATGAGGTGTGAGAAGTATTGTCGATGAATAATCCATATTTTATACATTCTTCAATCTTTAATACCTGCAAAAAGAATCTGGTGTGTCTTTTTTCTAGCAACCCGTCAGCTCTGATACCATGTAAATGTGTTGAACCTACATAGAATAGATCTAGCTAGAAATTGACATACATAGTTGTAGAGAAAATATGAGAAAAGAGAAGAAGGAGAGAAAGAATGGAAGGATTCTCATTACCCATATTCCACACTCAAAGAGTGAATAGTTTTCAATAGATATAGGCTACATGAGTAACTAATGTGCCATAGTAGTGATCTAAAGAGATCTAGACACTCGCTGACAGACATTTGGAGCGAACTGCCACCTAATCCTAGTTAACCGATCCATTCAATCATCAGTTAAATGAGACACATGTGTGGAAGTGAGAGAGACACATGCAACTATTGGTGATAAAACCGAGGTTGCCATGCATGAGTGACTTCCACTAGTCTAACCGACTCTAAACTGAAGAGGAATGACCTATTTTGTAGGGGAATATTCTCTAGAGAGAATATTCTCATCGAAGGAATCGTTCTCAACATTGGACTATCAAAATTAGGAAAATAACTACAACATTATGGAGTTTGTTGCATAAAAGAGTGCATAGGTGAAGATTCATGCTGCGGAAATTTCAGGCTTATTTTAGGAGTTGGAAAATTTTGTTAGAGAGGAAAACACTACCTCAGTGGCTCGGGACATGCCACATGTGAGTGTTGGGCCATGTTGGAGTAGGTTATTTTGGATTAAAATGAAACAAATGAGGTAGGAGTACAAGGAATAGACCAAAGTAAGTAGCACGTGCCAGGAAATGAGGAGAAATAAGTGTGCAAGAAGGAAAAGGAAGCAATGCACTGGGAAATAAGGAGAAGAAGTGAAGATTCAAATAAATGAACGAAGACCAACCGCATGCAAGGATTTATTATGTGGACAAGCCTAATTAAGATTGTGAAGGATTGATAACATTATGCATTATGGATAGACTATCATTAAGAGAGAGTATTTGATCAATAAAATATGGACACTCTTCTTGTCCTGATTTATCATTCAATTTTTTATCATTGAAAGAGTAATGTGAAGGCTACACTACATAATAAACAAGTGAGTGCTCATGTGGGTGATTATCATCAAGAAAATTTGTGTAAAGTGAATGAATATCTTCATTTTCTGAAAAATGATGGGATTTTTTCAGTAGAAGATACACCATAGATCAAAGTGTGTTCATGATTTTATTAAGGGGAGATAGTACACGGTTCACACTCCAGAGCTAAGCGTTTTAATATTTCTGACGAGGATTCCCCCACAGTTGTGTTAGAGTGCTAGTTAGAGATCGTGTACCCCCTATCCTTCATGGTTAGATATGAACCTTGCAAATGAGAGTTGATTTGAGCACTTAGATCATACCCTCCAGGAATAGAAACGAGGTATGAAAACCAATCCAATATTTCTGGGTCTATGGGTTTGTCACTTTCGTGAAATATAAAATAAATTTACATGAATCTTTGAAATGAATCATCCACAAATTCATTTTTGAGCCTGTAGATTTCTATGATTTCATTAAAGCGTTCATCATAAACATAATATATATGAGTAGCATTGAATATTTCCATGAATTGTCTCCAGCTATGAATCAATTTCGTTGACAATGTCCTAAACCAGGATTTAATTCTCCCTTCTAATGTGAGGATAAATGATTGACATATTTCATTGCCCTGAACAATCCTAAGATTATGTGGAGTGATGTTAAATTTATTGAGATGCATGAATGTAGATATATTCCCATCACCATCGAATTTTGGCTTTGAAAAGACATCAACTATCTTAGTTGGGATCCCCTTTGTCGGTCTTGGAAGACTCAAATGGTCATCCCATACATAGATACGAACAGGAGCTATGGGCTTGTTAAAATTTAAGAAAAATGACTCCACATGGTAAAGATTGTCATCCCACCCTCCTTCTAGCGCCAATGGTGTTGACATGGGAAAAAAACCCCTTTATTAATAGTAGGGGTTGCCACTGGTAAAAAGTCCCAATTAGACCTCTCATTGTTTGGAATAGGGAACCCATCTGGATTCTGGCTTGACAACCATTTTTGGTTTTGGTTTTACTGGTTGCGCCCCAGTCCACCAATGAAAGTTTCTTAAGCTAAAGAATGAAATGCAACTAATCTAAGATGCATGCATATAGAATAAACTAAGGAAACCAAAAAGAAGATATATATCCATCCATGCTCTTATTGGAGGATCGATAAATAGTTCACACAAAGAATATATAACAAAATGAATAAATAATTGAAAATACATAATAGTCTAGCATTTGAACAACCATTTACGATTCTATGCCCATGAATTTGGAGAAACATTTTCCAATAAACATAAATAAGAATGCAACCACCATAAATAAGAATAGTCTACAATATGAAGTACATCCTTACACAACTCGAGTATTGAGCAAAAAAAATGAAAAGGAATTGTCCATAATACGTCCACCATGAGAATTTTAGTAACAGTACATGAAATATCTAAGGAAAGATGCTCAATTTAGTTAACACTGTATTCCCATAATAGTTCAAAAAATGTACAATTCCTGAAGAGAAAAAAATCCATTTCCTTGGGTATAATTCTAGTATTATTGAAGCTCAACATGACCTTTGGCCTTCCACCTTCCTCCATGACCTTTCATTTACCATCCTTTGTTTTTATTCCCTTTGTAATGATGAGAATAAAATACAACAATTACATTTCGAATTTGTCTTCTAGTGTTGGTAGGCCATCATAGATTTTTCCCATAGTGTACCTCATCCACCGTAATGATTGGATTGGGAATTAGGAGCTCTAATCTTCACAGGGTTTAGGTTCCCTCTTTTGTCATTTGAGTTTGATTCCCTTTGATGCTCCCCGTTGTTGTGACAATTTATTTCGTCGTTAATTCTCTATTGTCATTGACTATATATCACATTGAGAGGATGTTGAGTATGACCTACTCTCGACATTGGTACTTGGCACCATATGAACATGCAATGTATTAGTGACCTCATAGTAACCTTAAAATGAAGTATTAAAACCAAGCATTTGAAATCATAGAGATGAAACACTTAGTAATTGAGATTTCACATAAACTTTCCTTAGTTCAATTTCTATCTTTTCTGCTCACAGATGGGGTGTTATGTTCTCCCGAGGATATTAACAAGGTTTTACATATTAATCCTGAACAATGTAGATAATTAGTGAATAATTTATCAAATCATATAACTAGGAAGTTTTATATCTCGAAATACCTTTCCAACGACATAAAGAATGCATGAAACAAACACCCAAGTTAAAATTTATGGCCAAAATATGAAAGGCATTTTTGTAGGGTCTTATTCGATTGACGTGCCATTTTTTGCTATGTGGAGAGCATAGAGAGATGCTTCTATAAAGATAAATAAACATGTTATTCAAGCATTTGATTTGATCCATGTTTAATGAAGGCCATAATTGACGAGGTTTGCTTGGAGGGAAATCCTCAACGATCATTTTTGCATGTCCGGGTCTCATATTTTGATTCTTTCAGTTGTGTTGGAATATAATTGTGTATAATTTATGGTTGGCCTATTCCAAGGATGAAAAGTACACTTTGAATAACGCCAAAAATTGCACTCAAAGGCAATTTTTAACAAAAATTTGGGTTCCATTCTTTCTTTTTCTTTTACCAAATCTATTTCTATCATATTTTGTGTCATACATGTTGTATAGGATTTTATTTCATCCATTAATGTTCAGGTAATGTGTCAGTAGAACAAAAATATAAATATGTGAAAATAGTCAATTGATGTTTTGGGCACTTGACCATGTTTGTGAGATGGGAGGAACAATTTTCATCTATGATACACTTCAGAGCCAACACAAGTCTTATATATGATTGTGTTGACCCACTTGATGATGTATTATACTTTTGTCATCATGGTTAGTCATAAAATCAAGAAGTGAAAAACATGCATGCTGGTATGATATGCATAATGAAAATTGTTAACAATGAAGACATGTTTAATTACAACTACAACATGAAGATCATGAGAGATATGCGATGAATCACTAGTTAACTGGTCGGGCATAAAAATATTAATCATTCAAAATGATAGGAGGTTTACTAATAGGAGGAGTGTGAAGCATATGAGTTGGAGGAGAATATAAGAGGTCCTAAGATGAAGGTGAGTCTTGTTGAAAGGGTCGATGTTGGTGAAAGAAATAATTTCCCTTAAATACACTCAGTGTTGATGAGGGGTCAATATATTTTCTATCGACACATTGATGATAGAAGAGGGAAAATCGTTGACAAACAATGTGTTGGAGAGAGAGAGAGAGAGAGAGACGAACCTAGACGATATGCTATGTGTCGATGAAAAAAGAGGGAAATCACCGATAATGTGTATTGGCAGGTCGAAGTGATAAAAAGAACTGATGCAAATGGTAAAGTATGGAGATTGAGAAGTGATACTTGGTTTTGAGATTTGTACAAGGGAGTCTGGGAGACATAAATGGGAGGTCCATCGGATGGATGTTAAATTTGCCTTCTTGCATGGGGATTTTCAAGAATAAATCTACATGGAAAAACCTCCTGGTTATGTCTATAATGACTTCGAACTTGTTTGTTTCCTTAAGAAGTATATTTATGGTATTACAAAAGATCCTCGAACTTGGCATGCCAAAATAGACAACTTTGTTCTTGACACTTATTTTTCCGATGTCATTCTAACCCTGATGTTTATACAAAGAAAGTAGGAAGTCATCTCAGAATCCTTGTTCTTTATGTGGATTACCTTATCCTCACTAGTAGTGATCCTAAAATTTTAACCCGTGTGAAATACATTCTTAAAAATAAATTTGAAATGACAAACTTAGGATATTTGCATTATTTCCTTGGCCTTCAAGTATTGCAAACCAAGGAAGGAATTTTTATTTCCCAATCTAAGCATTTTTGTGACCTTATTCACCACTTTCACATGGAAGATTCTAAACCAACCCCTTCTCCATTCTAGTCTGGAGAAAAACTTTCTTCCACTCGTACTAGTCCCAAAGTTGATGCCACTTTATATTGTTACTTAGTTGGTGGCCTCTTATATTTGACTCATACTTGTCTTGATATTTCCTTTTCTATTGTTCTTATTTCCTGATATATGAAAACACCCTATGAAAGGCATTAGACCACAAAAATTGAACAAAAAGGATACTTCGTTGTTTCTGGGGTACAATTCAGATTGGGATACATTACAGTTCTGAGGGACTCCTTTGTTGGTTGGTTTCAATGATTCAGAATGGGTCAGTGACCCTGATGATCAAAATTATACTGTAGGTTGTGTTTTCATCCTTGGTTTTAGACCTTCCACTTAGGATTATAAGAATCAATAGGCTATTTATGTTTCTTTAGCAGAAGCAGAGTACCGAGCAATGATTAAAAATCCTTGCGGGTTTGACAAATCCTTTCAGAGTTTGGATTCCAATAGAAACATCCAACCACTCTCTGGTGCAACAATCAAAGTGACAACAAGCTCTCTAAATATCTAGTTCATCAGAAATATCATTCATGATCAAGTTATGAAGTGCTATTTTTCCTTATAGAAGATAATGTTGCATACATTTTCATAAAGTCTCTTATAGAAGTGAAGTTTTATGAACTTTGATCTATGTTATGAGTTCAATAAGTTGTCATAAGGGGGGATAGGATCTAATTCCTCCCTTCTCTTATCATGTCTTCTTTGTAAATCCTTCATTCCAATCCCAATTTGTTCATAAGGGGGGATGTTAGGATATTTAGACACATGTGAGTTAGTTAATATTAGCTTGGTCTAAAGTGTGTTTAAGTAAAAGTGTGTTTCTTAGTTTGTTTCTTTAGTATGCATTAGTATGCATTTTCAATTATGTAATCTGATGATCACAATATTTTGTAGACTTAGAGTGATCGAATGGATCATATTCTCCTTGATCTTAATGTCTACATTGATTCATGGATTAACACTCGATTGGTCCATGATCTCTATTTAAAGAGCATGGAGGGTCATTTATTAATGATCGATTGTGAAAAAATCTCTTGTAAAATATTTTTATTTTGCATTAATATATTGAACCCTCAAGTGGCCACGTTGATTGGGGCCAGGGACTATTTTCATTTTTGATGGCTTTAACCATGTAAAAACACTGGTGTGTTGATCTTTGATCTAGTTGTGTGAGTGGTTACTAAAGTTGTTCATCTTGTGTGGAATACCTTATTTTGTCGAACAAAAAAGAGTGTATCTTATCTTTGTTGAATTCCTCAACATGTTAAACAATGCACAATGACATATTGAGAGCGACATTAATGGTTGATTTTCTAACAATTATAATTATATAGGACAATGAGAGGTATTTGGTCAAGTATATGTGACCACATACCTAATGTAATCCTTTGGAAGCCTATAGGTGTTATACTAAATTCTCGTGAAATGCTATGGCCTACCTAGAATAATGTTAGGATACATAAGAGGGATAACATCACACTTAATTGTGTCATAAAAGTGTCCATTGAAAAAGGTGATAGAAGTACATAGGAGTGATCAATCTAGGGTTTCTAGATTCTTTGACCCATGTAAGCTAGTGTGTGTGGTTGTTTTTTTTCTTTCTATTTTTCATATAATTGTTGGGATATCATATTCTTTTCAATGCCATTTTTATTAATGATGGGTGTTAATTGATCCTTAATATGAAAATTCTAGGTAAACAAGATTTTCCCTAACTATTGATGTAACACCATGTTTCCCCTAGTCTGTAAATATAACTATATTGGCCAAGGAACTATGTGTTGGAAATGCTTAACAGGTAGCATATGCTTGTCATTGATGGCAAGTACAACAATGAAGATGGCATGGGTACAGGAAGAATGTAAAAAGGATTGTTGGCATGTTTTACAGGCAGCGTAGACTTGTCATTGATGGCAAGTACAATAGTGATGATGGCTTAAGTACAACAGTGAAGATGGAAGGATCAGAGTGTGCATGTGAAGACTCTACAGAGGCACAGAAGTCCAAGAAGCCCTTGGGGATTTGGAAGTGAAAGCTCAGGAGGAACAACGTCAAGGAGCATGCACGCAACAAAGCTCAAGATACAGGAGTTCTAAGAAGAGAAGGAAGACAGAGATCCACAACCGTTGGATCTCATTCATAAATCGCATCAGCCGTCAGATCGGACAGGAGCTGCACGAGGTTTACAATCGGGAAAATCCAAAGTGAAATCTCGATAGAATGAGTGTCGTCAGATCTGAATATAGACAAGAAGAGCACGCTAAAGAGAAGGACAGGTCTCAATCGTCAAATCCAAGCGCAGGGTCTGACCACCGTTGGATCGAGGAGAACCTGCACAGTCTTTAAAAGTCCAAGGAGGTTTGGCTGCGGTCATGGGGATAACGGTCATATGGGCTAGGAGCCTAGCCAGGAGAGCTAGTGTGTAAAGAGCACGTCGGAGTTTCGAGGATCGCGTTTTGGAAATGTCAAAGAAACAATGCAACAGGAATCCCGATTTCCCGATATGAAAAATCACGATGTAATCTGAGCCGTCAGATCAAGATTTGATCTGGGCCATTAATTCCACTCAATGGAGAGGCATCGAGGATCGAGAGTTGGACATGTCAAAGTTTATTGACATCAGGAACCCCGAAATCGCAATGTGTGAAATCCCGACTGAACCTGAACCGTCAAATCAATATGTGATCTAGACCGTCGACCCAACTCATGACAGCAGACCACGTCAGGTAGGGACACATGGCACAACCAGGTAATGACAACTGTTAGGATGATTCAACACTTCAGGCACATGTAAGTCACGAATCAAAGTGACACGTGGTAGTATTCAACATGTGTCAATCCACGTGTGATGTCAGCAGAGTTTCGGGGATCGCAACATGGAGAGGCAAGTAAACAGTGCAACAAAAATGATGAAATCGCGATATGCGATATCGCGACGTATTTGCAGCCGTCAAATTAAGAAGTGATCTGGACCGTTGATTCTCTTCATGGAGTATCGGGGATTGGGATTTTGAAATGACAAAAACACTTGACAACAAGAACCCCGAAATCGCGATATGCGATTTCGCGATTCAATCGCAGCCGTTAATAGAGATCAGCTCTGGACCGTTGATCATAATCCATCTCGGAGATTCACCTATCGCGACTTGGAGTGATGAGAACCTCCATCTAAGGAACAGTGAGATGCGAGATCGCAATTTAATCGTGGACCGTTGGATCAAGAGGACGCATGGCAAAAGATCAGAGCACCATAAAGCTCCATCTCAGAGTTTCGCCTATCGCAACTTGGAGTTACGAGCACCTCCATATAAGGATTAGCGAGATGCGAGATCACGAAAAGATCCTGACTGTCAATGCACCAAAAGATGTGGACCGTTGATCTAAGCTTCTTTTCGAAGTCTCTCCTATCGCGACTTGGTGTGACAAGGACCTCTATCGAAGGAATCGCGAGATGCGAATTCACAATGAGATCTGGACCGTAGAATCATCGAGATCGTGGATCGTTGATCTCAGCTCCATCTCGGAGTTTCACAGATCATGACTTGGAGAGTCGAGATGATTCATCTCCAGATTCACGAAATGTGAAATCGCGAAAGCTCTTGGTCATATCCATGGTCATGTAGAGGAGGGAGCTAGAGCAGCCAAACTCCTTTTCGGAGCTCATGACATGGAGAATCAAGATATCTCATCGCAAAATCTCCGAATTGCGAAAGTACGAAACTGGTAAATAATGCAAGAACCCATCAGAGTTAATCCAACGATGGAGGTGAAAATGAGCACGATCGGAGGGCTAATGTTGATCCTCACAGTGTAACTACTAGTAACCATTGATGGTTTCTACCAGAGGATGCGAAGAGACTTTGGTGTGATTTCTAGAGGAGCAGAAGAGTCACATGGAATCTGCCAGTGGAATGAAGATGAATCGTGGAGGCGATTGACAGCTGGATGGGATTGAGGCTGTAACTGAAACAAAGAAGGTGAGCTCGACTGTCACAGAGAAGACGAAGAGTCTCAACTACCAGAGAGGCTGAGGAATCTCAGCATAACACCCAGTGATGCTGAACGCGTGGTTGAACTGCCAGAGAAGCTGAAGAGTCGCGATGATGATCACGCAGAGCACTCGAGAGGTGGAGGAATTTGGCATGGAGTGAGCATGCAGAGGGATTGAGAATATTGCATGCACAAGATGCACAAAAGCTATATATACACGGTACAAAGAAGAGAAGTGTTGTTGTTGCTGTTGGAGTTTGCTGTGATTGTAGCTGGTGAAGGTGATTCATGTGTGAAGAAGAAGGAGAGTGCAGCAGCTGAATTGGATAGAAGAGGATCTGTGCAGTGAATGGGTATGGCGCACAGAGCTTAAAAGGAAAAAGAATAGATAACACAAGTGAGGTGTGTAGGAAGGCAATGAGGCAAACAGAGTAATGAAATGCAACAGAACAATGATGAGTCTGGTAAGCCATTGTTGAACATTATATCACTGTAATAAGTTTGAGTAACAAAGAATTAATATTTAAGGGAGGTTGGGAGGTGCTGGGGAGGATTGTTGTCCTCAGAAGTTCAAGTGGGTGCTTGAACACAGGGAGTTGTA
>JASDQU010818447.1:35570-51786 GCA_032191745.1 Picea mariana | reverse complement strand
GTATGTGGCACATTATGCAGATCAAATAAATTCTCCATCTGAAGTATCCATGTGATTGGGTCCTTGCCATCAAACTTCCTCATATCGATCTTAGGAATGTGGTTGGTCTTCAACCCAAAGTTGGAGTTTCTCCATTCTTGATTCATCTTCCTTGTGTCCTCATCATGAATTTCAGGGGACACATTTTCAGTTTCAGGTGTCCTCTCTATTAGGAAAATTTTCATTCCTTCCATGATCTCCCTTTTTAAACCATCCATCTTAGTATCCATTATTGCCTCCAATTTAGCTTCAGTTGAATCCATCATCCCTTGTAGTTCATCTTTTGTCATTGTCTTCTTTTGTAATTCATTTATGTCCCTACACATTTATTCACCTTCATCAAGAGTCCAAGTAGGACTTTCTGGAGGCTTATTTGGTGTAGAAGTTCCCTTTTTGGGTGGCATGTTGGCGAAGTATCACTTTCGAACCTTGATTTTGAGGTGGTTCTGCTAGACAATCTTTCTTCTACTGTATCTCCAAAGTTTCATCCCTTATGGGTATGACACTTTATTTTTTGTAGTTCTCTAATATTTCTTCTTTGCAATGCCACAATTATAATAAAAATTGGATTTTCCAAGTGGAATTTACGGTAACTTCCCCACAACTTGATGATTTTTGGCCTTTCAAGGAGATTTCACTTGTACAGCATGCCCCAAACAAACTAATAGATATAAAATTATGAAATTCGTACCCAAAATACTACATACTGTCCACTATCCAATGCAACTAGTCTCACTCAATTTGGATACTCTATGAAGAAGTTATGAAATTTTTTCCTGGAACACCTTCTTGAGACTAGTCAATAGGACTAATCAGATACCCTATCTTCCACAGGGTGTATCTACAAATGTAAGATGAACTAGAAGATGAAATTTTTACCACAGGTACCTTACTAATTTTTGTGAATATCCTCCATAGTTCAGGGTCTGAAATGTTAAAAAAAAAAATTATATCGAAAATTCCGCAGTGACTCAGTTCAAGATGATTCAAGAACCCTATATTACACAGACTATATCTCTGAAAGTATAAGGCCCCAAGAGTTGAAATTTTATCCCAACATACCTTGATCCATCTACTAAATATCCTCCAAGCCATTCCTTCTGAAACATTGTAGAAAAAAATTTATAGTGAAAATTCCATGGTGTCTCAGATGTAGCAGCGAAACCCCAAGACCTTGAGCTCTTATACCATATGTTAAGAACCAAATATCAATATAGCATAGAAAAACCTTAGAATAAGTACTCAACACCTTGAAAAAGAGAGAAATTCAGATAATGAGCCTCTTCGAGGGGGCAACCTCCTTATGCCCACATAAATGTACAATTACAAGATGATTCAAAATGAAAATGTCTCCTTGGTATATATAGGAGACTAGGAGGTATAATTACAACTAATGGAATAAATATGAAATAAATAAAATAACATTACTAATGTAATATTCCCCAATTAAGGGGTAATGAGCCATTATTTAGGGCTTAACATGTCATCTAATGTTACTAGGTGCTTCACCTTGATGCAACTAGAGCTACTCCCCCTTCATGATCACTTTTTTGATCATCCACTACGTTTCAATTCCATGATCACTTCTACAGTTATGTTTATGACAAGTCATGCAATAGATTCTACATTAATCCTTCTTTCCAAAGTGATCAGTTCACCCAATGAACTCTTCACTTCGTCTCTCCAAGATGTGCACAATAGGGCTAGCACAAAAATTATGTCATGCATCAACCAACCAAGTCTACCTTTTTTATCAATTCCGCAACAAGCTATGTGATGAACTCTGTAGTGAGTTCTCCAATCACCCACCCTATCCAAGTACTTTGTTTTACCACAAAATCTGTTCTTGATTTGTATAAGGTGTGTGACCAGGCCAACCTTCCCATCACACCGTCAATTGATCCTCTGTCGTAATCTGATGTTGGAAAATTGGTTGTCATTGATTCCAACTAGATAAGAAGTCTAGAAGCTTTTATAAGTGATGGATGTATTTGAAGAAGTCTCCAAAGTGGTCCCCTTATGGCATAGCTTTAAGCATGGCCCTCGTGGGAAGACACTTTTAAGAAATCTACAAGAAACCCCATAGGTGTGGTCATTCATCCCAAAGGTGGTTGAGAAAAAAAAGGATGAATGTTGGATGTATGGGATGACCCAGGTTCTACCTTACTTCTCCAACAAAACCCTAGAAACCATCGATCCCTCCGGTAAACTAGAAGGAAATGTCTCACACATAGTGTACAACATAGTCTCACCTAAGATGGCTTATGGGTGTCTGCAGGACCCAAATGTTTGCATTCATGGAAGGGATGTTTTTCATAGGGATGCTAGGCATACTATTCTTCTATTTTAACTTTCATCAGATTTACCATACTATTCATTTAACTTTGACCATTCATTCTGCATAATTATTCTAGTGCGTGTTGTAAATAAACTCCAACACATGCATTTAATTATCCATTCATTCATTATAGTAACCATTTCAAAAAATAAAAGAGACACATTCCACACAATGAAATAGGTGTTACTATGGTTCACCCCCCCTGGGATACGTCCACAAAGATCTGTCTTCTTTATTCATCTTCATCAAAATTCAGTGTTGCACGCATTGCATCAAAAGATGCATTTAGAATTCACAAGTGTGAGGTGGACCAGTGTCGCACCAAGCTCCACAAATTGTGACCTAAAAATAATTTATACTCCATCTAAATCCACTTTATCTCCTCAGTTGTTCAACAAAACTAGATACTTCAACTCAAAACTCAAAAAGGTCCTCAAAAAGTACTTATATCATGAAAAATTGAGGATCTCACACATTGATAGATACCATTATCTACCTCATACATCCTCTATTTATATTACTAATGTCTAATAAGACATTATGATGAGATGAAAAACCTAATTCTAATTGGTCTCAACTTGTCCACATTCTACCTGCCTTCGCACGCTAATCCAAAATTTTGTCGCAATGTTTTTCCTTTGTTCCCACTACGCGTTGTTTCCTTGGTCAATTCTACCTTATTTTTTGCATTGTATCTCAAACCTTACCCAAAATATCCTACTCCAACAGGTACCCAACTCTTACTTATGGCTCGGCCCCAGCCACTCAGGAAATGTTTTCCTCTCTAACAGACTTATCCAATGCTTGGAATTGACATGAAATTTCTTCAACACAAGTCTTTGCCTATGCACTCTTCTCTGCAACAGACTCTAGAGTATTTTTAGTGAGATGTTACTTCATCATCTCTTTAGCCTCCAACTTCAGGTTTTCCATCTAGCCTTTTTCTTTATCCATCTCCATCAAGATATTTTTTGGATCCTCCTATAATGGCTCCAGTTGATCCTGCCTCGTCTGATTTTGTGTTTGGATTGACTTCACTTCTTCCTACAGATTCTTTAGTTCCTGCGCACTTCTCAGCCTATACTGAATGTTCATAGCCTTTTTCTTCTACTTCAAATCCTACACAACTGTATTGACACTTTCTTCCTTCTGTTCTAATTCCTGCAACTTCTTGTCCTCTTCCAAACTTGCTCATATTTGTGCAGTTTTGTCATATAGTTCTGCAAGTTCCTTAATGTTTTGCACCATGTCTTCCATGTTCCCTACAACCTCGTGTTCTCTCTGTGATCTCACCTCTGGTGGTGTTTTTGGGATATCCTTCTCTACTAAGTATGAGATATAATGTTTATACCCTTCCATAGTCTGCGCTATTTTTGGATCTTTTCTTCTATGCTGAGCTCTTATACTAGTGCATTGTCTGGAATAGTTTGAAATAATTCCCCAAGTCTTTGTTCTAGCTTCTCTGTTCATTTTTTTTCTTCATTTGAGGGGCCTTCTTCTATTCCTTCATCTCCTTCCTCTATTCTCCTATCTGCATAGTTGATTTTCTCTTTGGTGGTATTTCTATCTGCACAATTTTCTCCTGAATCAAGATGGTATCCTTCTTTTGTTCCTCCCCATTTGTTCTTTCCGTGTTGTCAGTTCCTAATACTAAGGCCCTGTGTATCATTTCCTTCTTCCTCGGTTTCTTGATTATCATCACACTTTCTATTTATTGTGTGAACTGTGAGGATTTTCTAGTGTTGGCTACTGGACTACTTTATTTATATGATGTTCTAACTTCTTCTTGTTATTTTCCCTTTGCTCCTTTATTTACAACTACGAGTACCTTCCATTGATCTGGCCATTCTTCTATTACCCACTGGACTTATTCTACAGTGATGCAATACTGCATCTTCAACCATGTCTTCTTTGGGTATCTTCTTGCTTGTATCCATATGTTATGCCTAGATGCCTTGAAGTTTTCTATCCCTTCATTCTCCTTCACCACTTCAAGTGAAATCCTCCATGTGTCTACAATTTTCTCTTGCATCTCCTGAATGTACATGCCAAAAATGCTTGAGTTAGCTTTCATCTGCTTAGGAACTACATTGTGCCATATTGTTTCATATCGTGTTGTGCGACACTTTCCTCTTTTTTCACAGAATGTTGAATACTTTGATTCCCCCCATCCTACTAGAGATATAAAAATTATCAACAAAGAATAATGGAACTTAGTTCTATAATCTTGTGCATCTCTCCAATCTTCCAAAAAGTGGTTGAAAAAATATGTTTCCCAATTGAGAATTGTTCCCTTCGCGCATTGTGTGGCTGCTGCAACCACTCCGGTGCCTCTTCTTTGCAACATTTTCTAAGTAGCTTACAAGCCATCAATTTTTTCATGAATTTCGTCGTTGGGACATTGATATTATTGATTATCATGCCTCTTATTCCCTTGTCTATGCCAAATTGTGCCTTCACTTCTTATGCAATGGCCTTCTCCTTCGTCTCATCGTCTAAGTATTGCTCAGGTTTCACCCCATATGTTTCCATCCATGTAATCTTCACAATAAAATATACATTTATAGGGATAGGTGTATCCATCCACATAAACCCTCCATTAAACCTTTCCAGTAGTTGTTTTATGCATGTATTGACATCCTCCCCCCTGCCAAAGTGAGGTATTTCTAATAAATTCATAATTCCAGAGTTGTAAAGTATGACTATACACTATTTGGGATCTTGTATAGGAATTTTTGTCTAATTTGACCCTATTTTTTCCATGTAAACATCATGCATAAGATCTGTAAATATAGCTACCTCTATCACATCATGTTTTGTGTATCTTAGCTTTGGAACAAACCCGAACATATCCTCTACAACAATTATCGAGTCTGGAATATGGGGAAATGGCACTAAGATATATGTTTGAGTGCACACTTTTGCCACAACTGGACTCGTTCTCTTCTTGGATGGTCCTACTATCTCGACCTCCTCCATTTCCTGCTCTACATTGCTATCCTCCTTGGCCTCCCGGGGTTCCTTTATTCTAGGGTTTTTTGGTCTGTTTGATTCGATCTTCTCACTATATTTTTCATGTTGTTCACCCTCTATGTCCATATTTCTTGGGCTTTCTGCATTAGGGGTTGTTGTTTCACTATGGTTTCTCCCTTCCTTTTCTTGGCTTACTTCCGCTGCTTCATCTTCTAGGTTTTGTTCTTCGACCATCATCAGGATAATTGATTCTCTTTCTGTCAAGGGAATATCATCTACATCGACCACCCTGGTCTCCTGATCCATTGGTCTATTAGAATTTATGGTTCTTTGCATGAAATGGTTGGGTACTCCCAACTTTGACGATGTCATTGTTCTACCTCGGGAAAAATCGGTTGCAATTATAAGATGGGCTCTTCAAATTTCTCACACGGTCGTACCCTTTTTTCTCTTCACTCTTTTTCTCAAAAAAATCACAAGTGTTTTCCTTTTCCATGATTTTTCCCTTTTATAAACTCTATCATAAATTCTCTAATTCTCCCTTGTTTTTTTTCTTTTTCGATCATTTTTCCATCCTGGAGTGTTATGTTTACTTTCTTGTCATGCAGTGTCTTGAATTTTGTCGCACTACTTTATTGTTTGTTGTGCACCGTCTTTTCTATTGTGCATTATCTTTAAGTTCTTCCATAATTCTGAACTTCTACTATGTGTTTTATCTTCCAACTATCTTTCTACTACCTATCCATCTACCTACTTCTTTTTGGGTTTTTTCTCATTTTTCTACTTTTTTTTTCATTTTTCTTCTTTTAACTCCTACTATATACAATGTGCACAAGTCTGATTTCTACACTTCAACTAATGAGGGTTAGTGGGTCGACTATCAATTTACAATTTTAGTTGACTATTGTTCACCAGTCCTTGAACATCCTTTCCTGCCAAGTCCTGTAGCTGCACAACTCCTCCATCTGTGATAGAATTAATCTCATATTGCCCTAGAAAATGCATTCTAATATTCCTTGGGTTCTACAAATACTTAAATTCATAGAGGAGAACCATATCTCCTTCCTTAAATTTGTTCTTATTAATGTGTCTGTAATGTCGGGGTTTATCCTTTTCTTTTTGTATCTCCTTATGGAAACCAACTACAGTTCTGTCTTCTTCAAGCTCCATGAGTTGCGCTAATATTTCCTATGTTGCACCTCTTCCTTTCATGTATGTAATAGCTACAATGCATAGAATATGCATCAAATGCTCTAAGGTAACTATTGCTTCATGTCCATACACTAACTTGAAAGGTGTCTTCGCTATAAGCTTATTGAATGTAGTTATATAATCCCATAACACTACTGGTATATTCAAGTCCCAATCATCCCTCTTCACATTACAAATCATGGTCAAGACATTCTCCAATATCTTGTTAAATGCTTCCACTATTCCATTAGCTTGAGGGTGGTAAGGAGTGCTCTTCTGATGATCTATCTCAAATTATTCAAGCATCGCCTGGATAGTATTGTTAATAAAATGAGTCACTTGATCACTCATCAAAACTCTTGGGCATCCAAATCGTGTCACTACATTTTCAAACAGGAAGTACACTATAGTTTATGCACTGCAATCCTTCACTATTGTTTCTTTATCCCATCTAGTTAAATATTCTGTCACAATAATGATCACAATAATGATATACATTGCTCTTGATCTTCTTACTAGTGGATTAATAGGACCTACAAAGTCTACTACTTACTTGTAAAACATTTTCAAAGTTACCTAAGGTCCCAGTAGAATATCATCCCTCCTAGATGGATTTCCAACTGTTTGACAGACATCACAATTTTGGGCATACACTTTTTCATATTTATAAATTGTCGGCCACCATAATCCTACATATAATATCTTTCGTGTAGTAGCCCTCCCTGTGTAATGTCCTCCAACTACTCCTTCATGTGCTTCTACCAAAATGATAGGTCATTCAAGCTTCATTACACATCTCCTCAAAATGGTATCTACATCAAGTTTGTATAAATGACCAACAACCAGTTGGTAGTTTGTAGCTTTGATCACCAAGTTCCTCTTTTGCGCAGTATTAAATTCATTTGGGGAAAATCCTGTATTTAAGAACCCAATAATGTCAACAAAATAGTCATCATCAATCTGTACTGAAAATAATTTAGCATCAAGAAATTTATCTTTCAAACTACTTGGTTCCTCTCCATTGGTTATCCTTGAAAAATGATCTAGCCCTGCATTCAATATTCCAAGTTTCACAACAACTTCAAATTCAAATTCCTCAAATAACAACAACCATATGCATATTCTTCCCCCAAACATGCTTATTGACTAAATATTTAAGAGAAAAGTGATCTATAAATATTTTGAAATGTTTCCCTAACAAGTAATGTTTGAACTTCTTCCTGCATAAACCATATATAATACTTTTGTTTCTATAGTGTTGTAATTTTGCTCTGAATCTGACAACTTCCTTCTTGCAAATACTATAGGGTGATCTATATCACCTTCTCCTAGTTGTGTCAGTACTACTCCAATTTCTATTGACGATGCATCCACATGCACATGAAATTATTTGGACCAATCTGGAAACACTAAAATCTACGCAGTCACCATATTCTCCTTCAATATATCCAAACTCTGTTGGAATTCATCATTCCACTGAAATTTGATGTCCTTATTCAATAATTTCTCCATCAACACAATAATTTGTGCATGTCCTCTTATAAACTTCTTGTAGTAACCTATATGACCAAGTCTAGAATTCAATTGGTGCATTGACTTTGGTGGTGGCAAGTTAACTATGACAACAATCTTTGCAGGAACAACCAACAAACCCTGTTTACACACCACATGCCCTAGAAAAATCCCAAAAGGTGCACTAAAAATACATTTCTTAATATTCACTGAGATATGACACTGTCTACACCTTTCTAACATCAATATCAACACTTCAACATGATCCTTCAATAAACCAAATACTTTCCAATCATCCAAGTAAACTTCTAAAAACTTATGTATGAAAACTTTAAATGTTGCTATTACTACTATTGAAAAAATGACCAGTGCATTCTTCAATACAAAAGGATTCATTATATACTGATAGGATCCCCATTCTGTAGCAAATGTAGTCTTATATCTATCTTCTGGTGCGATCATGATCTGGTGATATCATGAAAAACCATCAGTAAATGAATATGATTCTTGACTACCTACATTCTCCATACTTCATCTATAAATGGAGTAGGTAAAGGATCATGTAAACAAGCATCCTTCTACTATTGTAATGTTGATATCGTGCATGCTATCTTCTGTTGGATCCTCCTCTGTGACGTGATAATAGTGTAATAAAGTTTTGACACTCTGTCTATTATGGTTCTAGTATGATGTGACAATATCAAATTTTGGTTCTTCAAATATCTTATCTCTTACCACTTTCAATGATGTATCCACCATAGGGTTCTCATGCTTAAATGAAAATGTAATGAAAATATTTTTTTGCATTTCCTCCCAACTGGCAGTTACTTTGCATAGTTCCAGCTCTGTGTACCAATTCCTTGGAATGCCTTCTAATGTGTGAATAAAATGATGTGGCCATTCTTCTGGTGGTACTAATATCCATTGAACCTTACACTTGTCAATATGATCTCTAGGTTGTCTAATCCATCATACTTATTCAAGGAATGAGTCTTCTTTTTTGCTACAAATCTAATGCATAGTAATCTCTTTCATTGAAACCAATTGTTAATCATCTCCTTATGAGAACCCCACCAATATGCAGGTGTTTCTTTCAAGGCCATTTCTAAAACTAATAGCCTTTGATTCTCCAAAATTTCTAATTAAAAATTTTCTAAAAATTCTTCTAAATTATTCTAACCATAAAAGGTAGGAGGTTCTCTTACCTCTAATCCAATCCATCTCAGCATGCACGTCATTCTGGCACATCTTCTGGTAGATATTTTTTGTAATCGTTGTTGCCAGTTTTCCATTCCCGTGTCAAAGTCTGAAGCACAATAATTGATACTCCTCCAACTCAAATATCCATCTGTAGTTGGGTTGATGTAATCATCTTCATGCATGGTTGTTCTGTACAACTAATTTATATCTTCTGTAATAAAATTTTATGACGTAGGTTGCACATAACTTCATCCTTCTGATGGATATAAGGGTGCAATAACTTTGTACTCTCCTGATTCAAGGATATTCTTCCTGGTCTTCAAGTTAATAATATCCTAATTATAAAATGCCCAGTCTAGTCCCAATAGTGTTGGATAAGGTTGAGTGTTATATACTATGTCGATGACTTCAAAGTCTTCCATGGTGCGCACACCATCTAGATATACTAGTATCCCCTTCAACCTACCAATTTGCACCACTCTATGCTGATTTTATATCTTCAACTAAATAGGTGAATGCCCCAATGTAGCTTCTCCCGTGGCTTCCCATGTCTTCTTAGGAAAATCATTAACTTCAGACCCTAATTCTAGTATGATATCCCCCATATTGAAATCTCCAATGTTTTCATTCAACCTGAATTCCCTATTTGTTCTTCTCTTCTTATGGACTTGATTAACTGTCTTCTGTTCTAATTTAATCTCTTCTCCAAAATTTCACTTTTGTAATAAATTTTGTAATACTTGAAAATAATTCTTATCATTCAACAACTTCACACAAGACCCCAAAATTTTTCTTAAGTTACTTACTTTCTCTGAAGGTTTCTCTCTGCTGATCTAATCAAATAAAGGTGGCATGTCATACACCAGTATATCATCCATCGGATTTGATCCTGAAGTAGACACAATATTCTCCTTCAAAATATCGTGTCTAGCCTCTTTGAAGATCTCCTTTTCTTTGATGATGGATGAAAAGTTTTTAATCGTGAAAGGGAGTGTGGAGGTTCATAAGTTACAGGGCACAATAGCCCATGCAGGACCTATGGTCCATGGGATGATTTGCATCTTCTACATTCATGCACCCATGCCACTTGAGGCTCTATTAAGAGAGGGATAAATATAATGTCGACCAACACCAACAATCCCCATTCATTTGGGAAAAATTCCCATCTCCCGGTATGTTTAAATATCTGGGAAAATGTAAATTTGGGGACCCAGGGTTAAGGTGGAGAACCAAATTCTCCACCATAGCTACTACACAGGATGAAGTAAATCTTGGAACGACATAGGTTAATTGTTTCACTAAGTAAAATCACGAGGAAGGTGAATTGGATTTGTGAAGGAGCAACTATCCCTCTACTCTCCCTCGACATTCTTGCTTACAATTTAGACTCACCATTGTTCATGTATTTTGTCTTTCTCTTCCTTTCGATTTTTCTACTGTCAAATTCATTTTCATTACAAAATATCATCATCCATAATTTCAAAGTGAGAACCGAAATTAGTATCTACTCTACGACCACTTGGATTCAAAGGTGATGTTTGGTAAGCTTGGTTGGTTGCAAATTGGTGACAGTCCAAGCCCCTATAGATTTTGACAACTATATTTTTTCTCCCTTCATGGCTCATGGGAAGGCTCCACAACAAGCTTGGGATCCTATTGATTTGGTGGCAGATAACTTTACCTCTAGTCTATGATTTTTATAGCTCGACCCGCTCCTTCTCTCTGGAAATGTTGACACAACATAGAGTGCTCATTGGGAAACTCCAATATGAAGTGGACTTCCTTCGTAGACAGGGGGAGATGATGCAAACAAAATTGGATGTGAGGGAAGCTCCTTCAAGGATATCAATCCAGAGTTAGAATGAAGTAGTTAACAACATACCAAAAACTAGTGCAAAAATGCTACTTCCATATCTGAATGTGGCTTTGGTGCCCCCAACCGATGAAGATATCATCAAAAAATAAATTTAGTATAGCCCGACGTATTTTTTTAAATTTATGTAAGGTGCAAGATCAATGTTTTTGAATGCTAAAGTTTTGGAAATAGTATAGCAGGAAAGCACAATAGGAATAACAATGCTAATTTTGTAGTCAAAAGTTATATTTTGTTGAATTTTTCTTTATGAGCACCTTCCTATGTATCCAACGACCTTCGTCATGCTTTTTATAAATATTTTTTCTCCAGTTTTTGTAAAAATAAAATAAAATGAGGAAAACAAGAGATCCCAATGAAGAAATTGAGCCTAATTTGTAAATTCATCAAAGAAAATTCAAAATTTAAAATTCAAAATTCAAAAATTAATAGATCTGAAATAAAATAAGGTAAGAAGAATCCCAATTAAGAGGTTTTTTACTTAAAGTATAAAAATGATCCTTGTTTTTAGACTCAGAGGATACAAAAACACTCAAAATACACCCATTTTATAAGGAAATTGAAACAAAGCCTTGTATTTAAAGATATGGAAGTCAAAGAGTTTAAGTAAATAGAAAACTGATTAACTAAGAAAAATCATTGAGAAATTGAAAATTCTACTATAAGGGTTGAATTCAAATATAATTTACTATGGGAACTAAGAGTAGAAAAAACCTCAAGGAAATGTAATTAGGATGAGTCACAATATTTGTAAAACATGGGGAGTTGTTGAGGGTTGAACAAATTCCTAATTAGAACATTCAACATATGTAGCTCTCATGCTCTTTCCATTCAATGTATCTTTGTTGGTTCTTTTTAACTTTGATTTCTAATTCCTTTTCATCATTAGTGTTACCTCATTCGAAGAGCCTCATTTTGATCTCTTACCAACATTCATCTTTTGAACATTTTGTACCCGGGTACCTTAGTAGGCCTCATTTATGGGGGCCATTTTTTGTCTTCTTTTATTTACTCCCTATGTTTTGCTTAATGGGGGTCTTACTATATGTAGACCATTTTTAAACTTACTTAGACTAATAATTATTTTCTAGGTTAATATACATTACTTGCTAGGTTGGTATACCTTGTTTGCTCGATTGACATACCATCCAATTACAATTTGTGCCTAAGTTGTACCTCTCCCAATTTGTTATAAATATAGGGTTTCCTCTTATATATATGTGTGTGTGTGTTTGTGTGTGTATAGCATGGAATAACTCTGTTGTTTTGAACTCCGTGGTCTTTGAAATATGTATTTTTGTGAACTCTATGGTATTTGAATTATGTGGTGATGACAATATGCATTTGAACTTTACGATCTCTCTAAGCTCTGTAATGATACATTGTGGCTTTGTAGCTTTGGCTTCTTCAAACTCTTGAGCACCTAGGCGCATGTTCGTACATCAGGTTAGTCAGTTGTTACTTTGATTCAAGTTTAATTTAAAGTAAATTTATAATTTTGTAACTTGTGAAAATTAAAGAAATTTAAAAGTAAATAAAATTTAATTTCTTATTATAAAAAAATATTAAATTAAATAAATAATTTTTTATTAAATTTAAAAATTTTTAATAAGTAAAACTTGTTTTTAGGGATAATAATTATTATCGTTATTATCACTTAAAAATTTGTTTTCTCTTTTTAAAGTCAATCCAAAATAAGAGTTGTTACTTATTTTCTCTTATTTTCAATATGAGCACTCCACCGCTTCCAAAACCAGATCCTGTCAAGTGGAGGCCCCTCAAAGTCACCCTGGAGAGTCTTTAAGAATATATAGAATCATTAGAAAAAATGAGAGAAGAAAGATATGCAAAACTTGAATTAGACTTAGAATCGTTAGAAAAAAGAAGTGAAGAAAGAGAAGTAAAACTCCAAAAAGAGTTAGAGGCAATGATTGATAAAAAAATTAGAATATTTGAAGATACAATTCAAACACATATAGATGATAGATTGGCAGGGTTCAAGAGTCAATTGTAGACAATGGAGTCTAGAATACAAGAAATGGAAAAATAAAAGCAATCAACCCAAGAATGAGAGGTTGAATAAAATCCCAACTTGAGCGATATGATTAAAGTGCTAGAGGAAGAACTAACCAAGAATTTGGCCCTAAGTAGTTTGGAAAAAAATTGGATATCGAACTCGTCAAAGAGGAAATGAATAAGCTAATCAAATTGGATCATGAGCATAATAAAAGATCCTTGAACCTAATATTTTTTTGTATAAGAGAACAATAAGAGGAGGATACACTAGCAATAGTAAAAGAACAACTAAAAAATAAATAACAAATTGAAACAACTTACCTCATAGAAGCAAAGAGTCTAGGAAAAATAATCGAAATAAATATAGGTTGATGTGTGTCAAATTAAGTTGTACTGACCATAAATATAACATATTTAGTAAATATCTGAGCTTAAAAGGGTCTGGAATATTTATAAATCAAGATATCATTCATGAAGACCAAGTTGAATTATGTAAGGAAGTTAAAAAGGTAAAATAAGCCAGGAAAGAAGAAAAATGGGTAGTAATTAGAAATCGAAAAGCTATTGTTAGGAATAGAGACTAGAAGGATAATAATACATAGGATTTTGGGACACTCGAGATCCTTTTTTGGAACTGTCGTAGCTTTCCCTGGTGCAAAGGTCCTATGTTAAGTTGGATCCTGAGTGATATTGATATTATTTGTCTAGTTGAAACATGGGAGAATGAAGATTCTAAGGTCCCCAATGTAATGTCCCCAAGGCCGAGCCCTTTTGTAAATCATGTCTATGAAGTATAAAGCTTGCATTATGAATTGTAATTATGTTTTATAGGCTGGTGAGCCAAGTTTATATAAGTTGGTGGGCTTATGTGTTATTAGGTTGGAGAGCCTAAGTGTTAAGGCCGGGAGCCTACTTTTGTATATGTAATCATGTAGAAAATTGATAAAAATATAAACACCATTGCATGTAGACCGACCACAATGAATGAGTGATGGGGGAATAAGCTTCCATAGAGTGGGTAAGGGATTGGGAGCTGGAAGGTTGGAAAGAAAGGCTAAGTGTTGAGCCCAGGGGCTTAAGTCCTTGGGAATAATATTTTAATATTATTCCAAAAGCCATGTGAAATATATGTTGTGTCCTAAGTTCCTGGAGAGGAACGCATGCTGATGGAGTGCATGTAGCTTCATGGGTGACACGTGTTGACCCAGGCACATGTATTTAAAAAATTGCAGAAGTCAGCCATGGGGGGGGTCGCTCCTCATTCCATCATCCTTTGTGTTTGATTTTGGATACCCTCACGTAGCTCTGAGAACCAGAAAACCAAGACGTCTTCCTAAAGACCAAAACATCATCCGTCTGATTCAATTATTGGTCTACGTCTGCCCTTGACATACCTATGCACCGTTAAGAGAATTGGTCGGGAGGGAAAAGTCGACTTGTGATTTGCAGAATCCAGTCTATCCACCATTGCAGAGCTGAATCCGTACCCGATCTGTCTATAGGTTGTTGTTTTCTATTTTCCTGAGTGGGGTTGTGTTGTGGTTATCCTCACCATGTGGGAATTGAGTCAGAAGCGGCTGAAGAACCGATTTTTAAGGCCCTTAGTTGAAGAGGGAGTCTGTCAGGCCTGTGAGAAGCTATTTCTAGGTGAAGGAGTCTACTGGGAAGTGGTATTCTCCTAGAGAGATCCCAACACTATCTACGGAGCTCTAAGACTTCATGATCTAGCCTATTGCTGAGACCCAGAGAGGGAGGTGAAGCATTGATGGACTGTGCTTGTGAAGGTGTATACTCTCGAGTGGAACAAGGTATGTGGGGAATGAGAGTCCGTGAGTAGTGGGTGTAAGAAGGCATCTTGGGAAGAATCCTTCCAGTTATTCTGTGCAGTTTTCCCTATAACGTCATCCTAGACTAGGATTCCTTGCCTTGGGTGGAGCTTAGTCCCAGCTCGGGGGTGACCCACTGCTGAGCTTGATGAGCATCGTGGTCTAAGGCTGGGAGGTTCATGGAAGGCCTGCACGTAGTTGGTGGAATTACCATGGTTTCAAAGATTATTATCAGCTTATGCCTAATATTCTATTTTGCATGCTTGTGATGCCTATATGTATCATGTATTCTATTGTGCATATGAATTATGGTTAATGCCAGGGATTATTTCTGTTAGCAGTAATCTTGTGCTTACTCTGAGTTAAATGTGTTTAATATGACTTAAATGCATGTTATTAACTAAGTATGAGAATGATGTTGTTCCACACAGTAGCATTTGCCCGGCTAGTGGGATGACGGTCGGGGGACGTTACAGATTGGTATCAGAGCCTAGTTTCAACGCTGAGCTTGGATGGGTCAGATAAGTGGTCTTTGGACCAAGGTTTTGAGAAGAAATTGTGTCTGGAGGACTAATTTAAGACCTCAGAATGTTTCTGAGTGTCAACAGACTACTTGGTCGTGTTACAAAGCTCAAGAGGTGTAGGGGTATTATAAAACTATAGCCAGTGTGGTATATGGCCACAGGGAGAGAGAGACCTCCACACCATAAGTGTTGGATCAAGTAGATGAAGGTTCAGAAGGAGGGTACCAAGTCATTGGCCAGAAGTCCTTGAGAAGCAGAGTTGGACGGTCAGAATTCTCTGTGGAGAACTCGTGAAATCATGAGGGCCATAAGATGGCTGGAAGTTGCAAGGTGGTTAGTGGATGGAGAAACTCACCACCCTAGGGCCCCGAATAAATGTGGGTCATTGATCGTGGTTGGTTTGAACCGTTGGCTCATTTTGTGAATTCAGGGATCATGAACTTGTTGAAATTACTAAGACAACTGAGAGGGGGGGGGGGTGAATCAGTTGTAATTGAGCTTAAACAATTTTAGGTCTATTAAAACATTATTAATCTCTATTCAAGTGATCATCAACATAATACAACATATGGATAGTAAAAGTAAAGACCATCATTCACACATAAGTTATACACATAGACAGATTTTCACGAGGAAACCCATAAAGGGAGAAAACCTCTTCTTCTTCGAAATGATAGGTAGTCTTTTAAGTTCTGTACATCATCTATAATTGAGCACCAACTCA
>JASDQU010818446.1:489-17628 GCA_032191745.1 Picea mariana | reverse complement strand
CCACCCGTGCCTACCACCCCTGGGTTACCTTTCGAAGCACCATCAAAACTCAGAATATGTATATCATGTTTCTTCATCCAATCTTCGAACTTTGATCTTAAAATGTGAAGCTTCCACTGAGGAATTGGTGGAAGGGAGGGGGAACAAGATAAGGAGGAGTCATTTCTCCAAGAATGAGGGAGCTAAAGATGATGCAACCAAGACTTTTCTTCCACCAGTTAGTAAATTAAAAAAAAAAATTGCATCCAAATACATACATGAAATCAACTGGAGGCAACATTAGTAGAGTGTGGACACCACGTCAACAATGTGAGAGATTCAATTCGCTCAATATCCCTTCAAAACACACGATGCAGTCAGTCAATTGGTGAAATAGACTGACCGCAACCCCTTTTTAAAAATATATCAGAGAAACATACACACATTCCTAGAGCACCTGCATGTTTCTAAAAACACATGCACATTCTTTTGAACACACACACGCTCTTGAAAGTGTGTGTGCATTCCTATAGAGGGGTTGAGTTGGCGTCCTAGTTGGCGGTTTGGGGATTTCCAAGCCTGTCACATTAGGAACGCATGTGCGCTCTTAAGAACACACATGTGTTCCTACGTGAGCACATTCATGCTCAACCCCTTGCCACGTTTTTGTCCACCAACTTCTTTTGGACACCCCATAAGTATAAAATATAGTTTAGCATCACGTTATGGCATTTTTTTGAATGAGCATAGCCATCACATCTCTTCTTAGAGATAAGGTACCATCATTCTCACCATTTGTATTGCTATGTGCATTCCATTGTTTTTCATTAGTTTATTCATTAATAGAATTTGGTTTTCATCAACGAGGAATTTTTACCCCCGTAATTTTGGCGTGCCACTATTTTATGCAAATTTTTAGTGTTCTATGCAAAACTATACATCAATAAAACAAATGATGCATAGATAAACAAAATACTACAATAATACACGTATCAAACTACTATTTCACACACTAACATTCACACAACACATCTAACCAATCAACTATTATATTAATCAGAGATAGAAAATAAAAAGATCAGATAGAGAGAAAAAAATCTACACAAGAGGAAGCTAAATGTCGAAGTGACCTAGAAAAGGTATATGTTGTGACCCATCAATTGAATTTTTATACAAATAATCTTTATTAATCTCATAATCATGAAATGTGATCTCACTCTTCTTATTTGTACGATAATTATGGTGTTTATCCTAATCTATGGTTCTCGTTCTTATGCTTGGATGCAAGAAGGAATAGTAGGGATTTTAACATCTAGGTCTTTTCCTCGCAATCACCTAGTCTTTTGCGGTCATTCACTTAGTGTTATTGCAACGGCCTGGTCAAAAGATTCGAACCTAGTGCCTAGTATTTTTCTTTTGCTTACACACTCTTTGCTTTTCTTTATTTAATTCTATACATATATGGAAATATTCTTCACTTCAAATTGTAACTTTAAACTTTAAAGTGGCGTACACCTATTGACAATGGGCACATTTAATAGGTTTTTAGTTCTTAATACTTTTTCTATGGACGAGATTAAATATGCCTAGAATATTCTTAGTCGTCACAATAAATGAATGGCTCTGATTTCATCCATTAACTTCCAAGGTGTTATAAAGACATCCGTTTATATGTTTACTTTTTTACATTTACCTAATCGTGTTTAAAAATTACTGTGTTCACTAACTTATTGCCACGTCTACCTCATTAAAAAATATTAAGATATTTGCACAGGTATTAAGGCGTTTCAGGTATTCGCACCGCCGTAAGCCGCCTTTCGACGTTCACCAGCCGCGAGTTAGTGGTTGTGCTACTTACGTACCTATTGATAATGGATCGATTTAATGATTTTTTAACCATAAATTTCAATCGTATTTATGCCGAAAGGCATATCCCTATTGGAGATGGGCACAATTAATCACCTTTTAATTTAAAATTCTACCTGTTTACTTTTTAACATTTACCTTATCATATTAAGAAATTACTGTACCACCATATCATTGCCAAGTTTAACTAATTAACCTTTGGAATTACCACATTTAAGATTAACTTTTGAATTTCCTGAGCTCTATGTGCGTTTCAACTGTCCATGTGTTTCAATTCACCAAAGTGTTGTCCATCCAGATAACTTTCTACGTTCACCAGCTGCAACACCAACCACTTTGCGGCTGTGCTAGTTCTATACATATATGGAAATATTCTTCACTTCAAATTGTAACTTTAAACTTTAAAGTAGTTAATTAAGTACCTATTGATAATGGATCGACTTAATGATCTTTTAACCATAAATTTCAATCGTATAGTTATCAATTGAAGATGCTAGCATATTTTTAGTTGTCCTTCCAAATCAATGAAAGAAATCTTATATTCATAATTTTCTAGCATTTTTAAAAGCTTCCATTAACCTATTTACTTTTTAACATTTACTTAATATGATTAAGAAATTACTACGTGACCATCTAATTACCACGTTCAAATAATTAATAAACTTACCACCCATAATCTTTTAACTTACCAACACGGATTTAGTTGCTGTGCTAATTATTTTTTCTCGTCTTTTCATTATAACTTTAAAGTAAAGTAAACTTCCTTTAAAGTAGTGGTGGTGAAGCCGACTTTCTCTTGAAAACCGCCGGTGCCGGCGTTGTTGAATCGGATTACATCTCGTGGGAATCGATCAGTGGTCCGTGGGTTTTCTGCAGCAGGATGCCGCTGTTACCCACCACGGCACAACTCCGTTAGGGTTTCCCAGGTCGGATCTCCAGAGCTCCTGTGGCGTTGTAGACTTGTAGTGACGATCCAAGGGGATTTTGACGAGATTGCCGAGCTTCACCATGACTCGCGGGTCCAATCGCTTGTTCTGAACCCAAGAGCGCAACTCCCTGCGGAATTCCGTCCAGTAGGCGTCGCTGTCGTTGCTGCCGTCCAGCAGACCGCTGATCACCTGGCGCTCCTCCCACTCGCCTATCTCAATCGCGGCGTAGAATAACAGTGTCGTCGTCTGGTTAATGACACGACGGTGGCCGGGGCGGGCCGACAGCAGGTCCTTGTATAAGAGCAACGTTGGAATCAATGTTCGGTTCACAATACTGTGCACGGCCACTCTGTATGTCAGATCGGTGCCGAGCAACAACAGGAGCATCGCGCACAGCATGACCGCCGATTTAATCATCCGAATATTCTTCTCTTTGCAGTATCCCAATCTTCTGTTCTAATCCACTATAGCTCTGCCGCTGCTGACACTGCCGCCTTCTTGCCTATGTATTCGAACCAGCGCCTCCCCAACGCTAAAGCATGCAGTAAAGGCGACGACGACGCCACCATCGTCGGTCTGCGGATTTCCTCGACCCCGCTATCAGGGATTTGTCTCAATCGTGGCCCCCCAGATCCCAAAAAGACACGCCGGTAGTAACATCTCCAGCACATTCGACTGATCCGACGGTCGTCACGCAGTTGACTGAATCTATCTTTTTAACTTGGTAGCGTGTTGAAATGTTCGATGCCATCACACATGCCTGCACTGACACAACCCTCGTGCTTGCGTGCGTGAGGCGTGACGAAATAAAATCTGGTGAAAGCGGCGTGACGACCGTCGGATCAGTTGAATGTGCTGGAGATGTTACGGTGTTGGATAAATGTTTTATTTTTTAGTTTTTTTTGGAATTTGGTGATGTAAATTTGGATAAAAATTTTTGTTGTTTAAATTGCGTTTTTAAATGTATAAATGGATTCAACATGTTGAAAATTCATATAATACATGAATTATACAAACTTAACCACTCAAATCTATAAATCTAACCATTTCTTATCATATTTAGAAGAAAATCAAACTAAAAAATCACCAAAAAAAACATCCAAAAAATAAAACATTTATCTTATATATGAGCGAAAAAAATATTGATCACAATCCAGATAGATGGAAACTTTAAACATTAAAATTTAAATTCAACAGCTTCACGTAAGACTGCTAAATTGGGGACTGGCAATTTTTCTCCCTTTGTCACAAAGATGACTACTCTGTTTATTATTCATCACCATCCGTTGATTGTAACAAAAACTCGCTTTCTTTACCCATCAACATTGATCGAAAGAATCAAATATTGTTTATATCCATGAATGGCTATCTAATTTGAATAGCCAGTATAATTTATTCTACCTATTATAGTAAATGGAATGAAATCTGCCTATTACAGGAACTTGAAGATGTTTTCCTCATAACATTTGGTGTCCGCTGCCCCCTCAATAAACAAGTTGTTTGTTCAAAAAATAAAAAATAAATAAAAGAAGAAAAAAAATAAACAAAGTTTAATTACGTCTAAAGGCATACACCTATTGATAATGGGCACAATTAATGATCTTTTAATCTTAAATTGTCATCTGATGGCTAAGCATTGAAGATGTTGGCATATTCTTAGTCGTCCTCCAAAATCAATGCTTCAGATTTATTGTTCATAACTTCCTTGCATTTATGAAGGTATCCGTTAACATGTTTACTTTTTTACATTTACTTAATCACATTATAAATTTACTGTAAAAATACATAATTGCCACGTTGAAATGATTAAGGAGAATTAAAATATATGCAAACCACGTTTATATCATTAAAAAACACTCTGCACACTTTTCATTTTGGTGACACTCATTCATTTTTTATATCTAAAAGGTCGTTTGATGCCACGACCTGCATGGACGTTCTCCATCCATGAGTCGGCTGTGCTAGTAATAAGATAAGCCAAGGAAAAGCAAAAAAAAACCCTAAAAATTAAACAAACCAAAACATATGTAAACAAATAATATCAAGAGGATAGAAAGAAAAAGAACAAAGAAATGTTAATAAAAATTAAAAACAAAAGTGGAGAAAAATAAATAAAAAAATGAAGAAACTCCCCCAAAAAAGAGAAAATAAGGTAAAAAAAAAAAAGCACAAGAATCAAAAGAAAGGGGGTTAATTCAAGAGTGGGAAGCCATCATCCCTATTAAGACATTTGTTTTTTCTTCATTATTTCTAAAGTTTTTTGGATAAGTGATCCATTATTGCAAGAATTTTGACATTTTTCAGGATTATGAGTAATTATTGATTTGTGTTTTTTTTAGTTTTAACGAGAAAAGACCTCCTAATCTCACCAATGTAGTTTAGACCACATGAGCAAGGGATGCTATAAACCCTTTTTTTAGCTTAGAATCCAAGGGGTCCTTCATCAAACTAAGGAGATTTTTAATCATTTTATGGGGTTGAAAAGTGATTTTTATATACTTTTTTCTAAAAATTCTAGCCATCTTATCCTCCTTTAATTTGTCAAAAGTTTTTTTAATACTCTTAAATGTAAAAATGTTGAGGTGACAACAAAATTCCAACAATATTTTGATAACTCCACATATTACCAAAAACACAACAATTTCTCTTCTAAATAGTTCTTAGAATTTAGATAATAATATCTTAAAATTTCAACAATAACTCACATATTACCAGAAACCAAGCAAATTCTCCTCTAAGAATTCTTAAAATTTAAATAATAATATCTTAAAATTCCAATAATTCCCCTTCATCTTCACACCTACAAATTTTGATTAGCTAAATAAATACAATTTCACCTTTTATTTCATAAATTTTACATATTAATAAAACTCTTTTAATAGTTTTCGTTTAACTTATAACCCCCTAAATCAAATTTATGGTCACTTATTTAATTTGATAAAGTAAAATCAAATTTATATATAAACAATTTTTTAAATATATATATTTTTTAATATCATTTATTTAACAATTTAATTCCACTCAGTCACCATTTTTATACAAAGTTTTCTTTTTTACCATTATCTTTTTGGCGAGCAAACTCGATAAGAAATATCAATATCCATACTTCACGTAACAATAATAAATCTGAAATTCTACAAATTATTTTAATGAAAGTTAAATATACCATGCATACTTTATAAAAAAAGAAAAACACATGAACGACCACAACATATTAAAATAATAAAATTAATATTCAACTTATTATTGTAAAAATTAATATTCAACTTATTAAAATAATAAAATTAATATTCAACTTATTATTGTAAAAATTAATATTCAACTTATTATTGAAAATCACTGCAATCAATATTGGGTTGCGTCCCAATTTCCTAGGTTCACTTTATGCCCTATTACGCACTTACCTAATGTCTTGGGAAACTCCAARTGCTTCCCTATGGGTGCGAAGCTTCCCTACAAGTGGGAAACATCTTTATCTAGCCTACGCTAAAAGTATAAAATATTAGATATTGCCAACATGATTATCACAATGACGTTATTAATGATACCATATAGAGATTCTAAAAAAAATGCATGGGAAAGCATAATTTAATTATTAAATGTATATGGAAAGCATAATTTAATTATTAGGATAATTATTTTTCATTTAATTTGAACATATGATTTCTAATGAGAAAATATATATTCTTAATCATTAGTCCTACTTGTCCATGTTACTAGTCACTACTGAAAGTTAGACTATTCTATCGATTGTAGTTAATCTTCCATTAATTAGTTTTATTTGACTTTCAAATATTTTCATGGTTTTAGCAGAGTTTGGAATTTTATATAGTAAATATTTTACAAAATTTTATTTTTTTTACAATATTATTGGTTCAAATAACTGAAGCTTTATTTTAGGACCAATGGAAAAGTTGTTAGAAGAAATCACTGAGAAACTAACATCTAGAAAAATTTCACGGAGCTAAAGCTGAAGAAACCGCAAGCTAGGGTTTGACAGTTGCGGTCTCGACAGAGTTCAAAATGGTTACCAAAGGGGGTGGGAGTGGCACCCCATCATACAAGCAGGTAGTGGTGGACAGGGGGAAAGGCCCACAAGGTGTTGGGTTCAAAGAACCACTGACAAGCACCTCGGGATCAGGATCAGAAAAGAACCAGGAGAGCAACCCGAAAAAAAGGGATCGCGTGGGGGAGGAAGCCATAGAAACCCATAAGGTTGCACAGGAACCAACGAACCCCATTGGGAGAGATGGGCGCAACCCATGTAAACCTAAAACAACATTGATACCCAAGGTTATACTGGAAGACCCACAAATGTAACTCTATCGGGACCAGATGAAGACGCATGCATTAATCTGCAAGTTCATGGGATTGTGGCCAACAGAAAGAACGTTGCGCAGCTGGATAAAATATCAATGGAATCCAAGTGGAGAAGTGGAACTCCACCTGGGTTCGAAAGGATTCTTCACAGTAGTCTTCATGAACTTGGAGGACAGGGATAAAGTCTTTGAGGGGGGGGCATACTTCCACGCCTCAGTAGGGTTGTACATGCAGCGATGGAAGGAAAATTTCTCCCCAGAGAAAGAAACCTCTAAAAATGTTCCAGTCTGGCTGAGGTTTTACTCCTTACCGCTAGACTACTGGTTGTTGTCCACCTTCGAAGCAATCAAGAACAAACTTGGAAAATATGTCAAGACATCGGAAGCAACCCTAAAAGGGAGATATACATCCTATGCAAGGATCTGCATAGAGATGGATGTGTCGAGGGCACTCCCGGAAGCCATAAGCCTGGAATTCAGGGATGAGGAATGGATACAAAGCATCGATTACGAGCAGATCCCATTTAGATGCAGAAGATGCCATGAACACATACACTTAATCAGAGAATGTTCGCTCAATAAAAAACAAGAAACGGAAAACACCAAAGCACAGCAGGATGAGGACGGGTTTGTAAAACCGAGCCATAGAAATAGAGAAAACAAGAAACCAAGCAAAGCCCCAACAGAAAGAAACACGGAAGTTAGGACTAGACCAGAAGGACGGGACAGGGCTAACCAAGGGGAAGAAGGAGGAAAGGAAAAGACAAAAGCCAGAGTAGTTAGGGAACAAGCAACTTAAGAGAACATCGATATTCCAGGCAATAAGAGAGAACAGGGAGATAGCACAAGTCCTATGGAAGGAGGAACCGAAGACGCCAACACCCCAATGCAGGAGGCAGACGGAGATTCGAAGATGACACCAAGCGAGGTAGGCACGGAAGACCCTGATCTCAGAGACATTGTGGAAAGGGAAGGAATATATCTCCCGAACATCTTGGAGCAATGGAAAAAGTAGGGAGTAGACAATGTGCCAACAGAACAACTAGATCGTATCCAATACCTTTTCCTTCTAAGGGAGGGGGGGAAATCTAGAGGGATCAAGCGTACGCATGGAAAAATAGGACACCTGGGAATCAAAGCAGGCGATGGAAACCCACAACATTCACCCAAGCAGACGAGGCAGAAGAAAGGCAGGAAATCAAACAGCGTAGCCCTACAAGAACTAGGAGCCCTTCTGATAAATTCAGGTAAGATCAAAAAGCTATTTCCCAACTCCCCCCCACATGTTTAAATGAAGACTATAACATGGAATATAAGAGGCCTAAACAGCCCACAGAAGCAAAGGATCCTTAAAAATAGACTAAGGAAGGAACAACCTGACCTCTGTTTCATTCAAGAGACAAAATGCATTGTAGACATAATGGAAACAATCAGTAAAAAACAATGGAGCAAGTACCAGATGTTGGTTGTCGAAGGCCAACAGATGGCAGGCAGTATATTCACCTTATGGAACCCACATTCACTGAACCTACTAGCAGTTGAAGCTAGGAGACACGCACTCTCGGTTAACATGCAAATTATAGATAACACTAAGGTGATTCTATGCACCAATGTGTATGGTCCCCGGAGGTTGGAAGAAAAAAGGAGAATGCTCGAAGACCTAGAAAATCTAAAGGCCAGATCCTGCAACCTCCACTGGATCTTGGCAGGGGACTTCAACATAATCACGACACTTGCAGAGAAAAAAGGGGGCACCAGGAGACTGGATAGAGATGCAGAGGAATTCCCAGCTTGCATTGAGACAATGGAGATGGTAGACATCAAAACCAGCAATGGCTAGTTCACCTGGCATAACAAACAAAGTAATTACTATTGTTATCACATAAGGTTGGCAAGGGCCATAGGTGTGTGTCAATATACCCGAGTGTGTAATTTCTCCCTGTCTCTATCCTTTTCGAATCGACAAGTCTTAAGTTTGTCCCCTTTCGGTGTGTAAAGTCGTCTTTTGTGTGCCCTTGTTCATTTATGTGCCCTGGTCTCCCTCAATATCTTAACCGAAATAAATCGCGGCCCCAAGCCCCTCTGTTTTTCTCCAAGGATGAACACTCGTCTCCTTTTTCCAGTCACTAGTCTCCGTGTTTTCCTAGCCCACAGCCAGTCGTCCAAATCCTTGTTCACGCAGGTCGCAGCCATGGACACAAAGTGCAACATTCAAAGCAACCCATTTCAATATTAAAAGCAACAGGCAGTTTTAATCTTTCAGTGGTGGAGATTCTAGGAGCAGTTCAGATCAGTGGCTCATGGGCTTTCGGAATGTCAAAATCGCATGAAGTATAGCGCCAGGGAAAAAGGTCCGAAGTCCCAAGGCCCGGAGTGAGCATGAGTCGTTGATCTCGAGGGGGACAAGTGGCATCTAATTCAAGTGTTCGGGGATGTGAGCTTTGGGAGTTTCGAAGCAAGAAGTGAGTGAAACTCCCAAAGAGTCGAGGCACGGACTCCCGAAGTAGTTATGAACCATTGATGTCAAATCGAAAGGAGTCGTCGATCATGGCAGTAGAATCTTCGGAAGCCTTGANGTGGCTCATGGGCTTTCGGAATGTCAAAATCGCATGAAGTATAGCGCCAGGGGAAAAGGTCCGAAGTCCCAAGGCCCGGAGTGAGCATGAGTCGTTGATCTCGAGGGGGACAAGTGGCATCTAATCCAAGTGTTCGGGGAAGTGAGCTTTGGGAGTTTCGAAGCAAGAAGTGAGTGAAACTCCCAAAGATTCGAGGCACGGACTCCCGAAGTAGTTATGGACCATTGATGTCAAATCGAAAGGAGTCGTCGATCATGGCAGTAGAATCTTCAGAAGCCTTGAAATGCTAAAGGTCCCGAAATGGATCTCGGTCATCCGAATCAAGAAGCCATGCATCATCAAATCCATCACTTCGAGAATTTTGCTTCAGGAGTTTTGAAATGAGAAACATTCCAAGTTCCTGAAGATCTGAAGCTTGAACTCCCAAAATGATCTGAGCCATCCAAAGCAAGAAGACACGTGGAGGCGGATCCCTCATTGTTAAAGCTGTCGAAGTCCTGGAGTGTTAAAGTTGTCGAAGGCCCAAAGTCCCGAATGGATCTCAGTCGCTAGTCTATGAGAAGCCACGCGTCGCCAGATCCTTGGCTTCGGATGTTTTGTTTGGAGGCAGACGAGGTTGAAATTCGACTTTTTCGATGGCCGAAGTCCCGAAGGGATTTTAGTCATCGATCTGTGATAGCCATGCATCATCTGATCCAGCGCTGCAGAGGATTTACTTGAAGGAGGATCCAAGGGACATGTGGCATAAATCCATGAATTCCAAATAAAGTTCTGAAGTCAGTCTCAGTCGTTCAATTCAAGAGGACACGCGTCAATAGATCGTCAGCTTTGGGTAAAAGAACTGAAGGCAAACGAGATTTGAGATTTGATTTCTTCAGAGTCCAGAGACTTAAAGGGATCTCGGTTGTTGATCTAAAAGGGCCATGTGTCATCAGATCCATGGCTATGGGGGATTTTCTCGGAGGAAAAGGAGGTCTGAGGTTTGAAAAGTCTCAAGCTCAAATCACGAAACAAATATCAGTCGTCGATTCGAAAGGGGAAGATCTGATCCATTGATTTGAAAAGGGAAAATTTGAGCTGCTAATCATGAAGCCTCATCCAAGATCATGAGGTCGACGGTCACGCTCAATTGCAAAGTCAAAAGAAGCTCGGGTTTTAAAAGATTGAGGGCGGGCCGCAATCAGAACCACTGTTTTGGGAAAGGGACGTGTGGCGGTTCATGGTGAATTACGGGGAAAAAAGCGGTTTTCTTTCAAACCACCCTTGGTCGCGCCTACAATTGAGTAGGGTCACTACCCTAGGTCAAATTGAAGAAGGAGAAAGTAAACAGGATCTAGCCCCCAAGCCCTGTAGAGCTAAATACGTGGCGGACATCAGAACAGACAGGTGGCACCCTTACGGTTTTGACACATGGCACTCTTTTCAAGCATTCTTAGAAATGCCTCTAGCCTATTTTCTAGTGACACCTATCACCTCTCCGTCCGTGACACATCAGCATGGAAATGACAGGTCATCCTCCGGGAAGTGTTATTGTTCAACGTCCAAATAGTGCCCCTTCCCCAAGGTAAAATTTGGTCGATTCTGAATTTGGTGGGCAAACATATGAGGCGATGGCGCTAAATCTAGCAGGTATGCCTAGATTGCAGATCGGGATCAGATATATGGCCACAGCCCATTGCGGGGATGCAACATGCTCGGGCGATAATTTTATTGAGTAGTCCCATAATTGAAACCATGGTATGGTGAATGCACTACGTGGCGAAATATGGTGGATTGCAGACCCAAAAGCAGTCTGAACCCAAACCACCTCTGAGCGGCCCCAAAATTACATGTTTATATGGCATCCTATTCAAGAGTAGCACGTGGCCGCTCCTTGAGCATTAACTCTCGTTCAATCTCTGAGGAAAGGCAGTTAATGAAAATAGAGTTGATGGTTGAAACCTCGGCTCACTCCATAAATGGAAGGCATGGAAGGCCCGGTCGTGGGGGCTGAATCGTTAGCCCATGGTACCCCTGTGGGAATATTTTCCTGCAAAACTCATGTTGATCTGAGCTTGCATCTACCAGAGGAGTGCACATTCAGTCTGACAGAAGAACTCGCAAAAGCAATGCTTTGAATGTAGTGATCAGATCACACTCCTGATAGTGGCGAATTGTTTGAGTATAAATAAGTAGTTTTGATATTTTGTTAAGGTCGTCAACTGGTTAAGAAGAGCTCCCTATTTTGTAATGTTTTGATGCCAGCGTTGTTCTCTGGTTATGTATAAAATTTGAGACTTTCATGTTGATAGAAGTCAACTTCTTTTCATCTCTCTATAAAAACTATGCTAAAACACTCAAGCATGGACGATCCAGTTGAGGGTTGTTATGTTGTTGTAATGTAGGTTTGATTATAGTGGTATTGTGACCAGTTTTAGTCAGCTCCCTTTTTATCTTTTTCCTTCTTACACTGAATGGCTCGGGCATGGAGGATCCATTTGAGTTGTCGTAGCTGCATGGTGATGTAGGTTTGATCATTATGTTGTTTGGACATATTTCAGTGTCTGAAGCTTGAACTCAAGAGTGATCTCGAGTCTAACTTTTCTTCTCCAAGCTACTTGAAAGATGGATGCCCATAGCAGTCTTGTTCACCTTCCTCACTAAGTCTTCCCTCTTCTCACACCTAATCTCAACTCACCGACTGAAGTTAATGTGGCCCTCACTTCACTGTGCATTTCTTGTCCAGTTTTGTGTTGAACATCATTCATATATTGAGTTTTTTCCATTGACCTCCACTCATATAAGACCAACATCCACCAAAAACTTTGATGGGTATTGGTCTTATCCTCCAGCAATCTGAGGGTGACTCTTAGTGCTAACATTCATGGCATCATTGTCAGGGAATGAATTGAAGACATTTCCTTGGGTAAGAACGACAAAGAAATTTTGATTATGAAGGTGCATTAGATATCAGTGACTTGAAGATTGTAGCTTGCACCTGGCGACTCCATTGTTTTATTCGTGGCTCTAAAAGGTAGACACACGAGGTCTACTCCACAACTACCTCTGGCTACACCTGAAGCTGACCCAGATAAGATTATCAAAAAAGGAAATCTTTCTCGAGAAGGATTTTAGCCGCTGTCCTGGGTTGAAAAGTTCCATGGGAGAATGACAACGATCATATCTGGTATTTGATGGTGAACAAAGACCAGACACTTTCAGACTGCCTATCATTCACCTGGCGACTCCATGTTTAAAGAATCCAGTGGTGACTCCACATTTTTAAGAAGTCATATTTTCATATGGAAGCCATTTTGGCTTGAAGGTTTGCTCCTTTCAATTTCTATGTTGTTCCTGTTTTTCCAAATGTTGTTCCTACTATTGATGAGTGGGGTGATTTTTTTCCCATATTTAGAGAACGTAAAGATGAAAACCCTATCGATCATCTCCGTGAATTTCATGAACTCATGCATCAGTGGGAGATACATCATGAGGATGTATTATTGAAGATGTTCATGTACTCATTAGTGAGAGATGCTCGTGAGTGGTATCACTCCTTGCCCCCTGCTAGCATCTCCTCCCTAGAATAGTTTCATGCATCTTTCAATGCTCACTGTCAAAGGTATTATTCCTCTAAGTTAATCTGTCATAATTGTTGTGAGGAGTATAGAGATAGCGTTCGGGACATAGTTTGTTCTTGCGAAATCTGTGAGGATGAGGGACATCCCCCGGAGGAGCTGATGGAGCTGATACGATCACTTTCAGCAAGAATAGAGGAATTGAAGGCAGATTTTGCTCGTCGCTCTTACGAAGAAAATACAGAGGATATTCTGTTCCTGGAAACAGAAGTTATTGGCATCCCTACTTATGATGAAGAAGTGATGTCGGATACTGACCAAGAACAAACAACTGCTGATGGATATACCAGTGAAGATGACGGAGAGAAGAGTTTCTCCATGGTTCATGTTTTTGATGATTGTGAATCTGGCCCTGTGGAGAACTATGAAGGAGAAAAGGGGGAGCCACATCTCTTGGTTATCTTGGTTACAATATTTTCCCCTTTAAATTTCTCATCCATAGCTGGTTATCCACATCCAGTGCCAGATAGAAATGAATGGGATCATCATCTTCTGAGATTCAGAGGAAGTGAGCACGACGATCCCGGTAAKCACTTATTCAATTTTCATAGATGCATGCTTGAGCATGACTTTGTTCACGAGGATGTCTTGATCAATATGTTCAAATTTTCTTTGGAGGGAGATGCTCATGAATGGTGTAAATCTCTCCCTGCGACTAGTATCCATTCTTTGAAGGATTTTCAYGGTGCTTTCAATGCATATTACGAGAAGAGTTACATGTCTCATCTTATTTTGGGTGACTGTTGTAAGAAGTATGCATTCTACATCCAGMAAATGATAGAGTCTTTATCGTGTGATGAGTCTGGTGAAGATCTGATTAAAAGAGAAAGTAAGGACAAAAGCGAGTATTTTGCAATTGTGGATGAAAGATTTTCTCTTTCTATTTCCCAAGAAGAAGGCCTTCTAAATTAGATTGATGATAGTGTTGATGATTGCATAGCCATAGATGCATTATATTATGCACCTGGTACACATGTTGTCTCTGATTTAAAAGAAGAGATGGTTTTGGAGGAGGATTCTTCACTTTTCCTTCAAGAGGTTCCCCATGATGTATTTTCACCTGGGATTAAAGAGAAGAATCTATAGTTTTCTCATTTTCCTGTGCAAAATAAAAGAGTTGTGTGCTCACCTATCTTTGATGAGTATTCGGATGAAGAAGAGCAGATCCATGCATCACATTTGTTGACTTGGGAAGTATCCATCCTGTGTATGACGGCTATGAATCGGATTTTGATGTGGAAATCAGTCATCCTAGGTCTGCAAATGACATTCAGCATCATGTTAAAGAGAAGCATCTAGACACCGATATACACAAGGAGATCCCTTGCCCTCATCTAGCAAATGTTATCGGAGAAGACAAAGAAAAAGTGGATCAACATCCTGCATCAACCTTTCACTCACCTGTGCTTGCCACACACATTCAGCCAGAGGTGAGCAGCCATAAGACAGAGCATGTTTTATGTTACCAACCCAGTAGGTTTTGTCACCTATTTTATGACCCTGTAGGGCAGTACATGGAGTGGCATTTTTTCTAGGTATTAAATCCTCCAAACTTTATCTTGCCTTCAACACTAGGAGGATGACTGAAAAATGTAATCGATTTGTTGTCACAGTTTCATTATCTTTTATTGATCAGTGATAAAGTAAATAAGTTTTCAGTTAGGATGTTACTTGACTGGCTCTAGTGGAAGTCCACTTTCACCTAGCACTTTGTAAAAATCAGTTAGTCTAGGAGTGTACATAAATAAGCTCCTTCTGGATCCCATGTGTTTATTTTCGTTTTTAGTAGAGTAGTGTACATATCTCCCCGTTTTCTTCAGCGAAAGTTTTGAGCTAGACTCCATAGCCCAACAGCTAAGGCACTGGAGCTACGCATTCTTGGTAGCTCGTAGGGAGCATGCCATCCCCTGTGGAGCCAAATGTTATCACATAAGGTTTTCAAGGGGCATAGGTGTGTGTCGATATACCCGAGTATGTAATTTTTCCCTGTCTCTATCCTTTTTGAATTGACAAGTCTTACGTTTGTACCCTTTCGACATGTAAAGTCATCTTTTGTGTGCCCTTGTTCGTTTATGTGCCCTGGTCTCCCTCAATATCTTAACCGAAAGAAATCGCAACCCCAAGCCCCTCTGTTTTTCTCCAAGGATGAACACTCGTCTCCTTTTTCCAGTCACTGGTCTCCCTGTTTTCCCAGCCCACATCCAGTCGTCCAAATCCTTATTCACGCAGGACATAGCCATGGAAACAAAGTGCAACATTCAAAACAACCCATTTAAGGCTTAAAAGCAGCAAGCAGTTTTAATCTTTCAGCGGCAAAGATTCTAGGAGCAATTTAGATCAATGGCTCACGAGCTTTCGGAATGTCAAAATCGCATGAAGTATAGCGCCATGGAAAAAGGTCTGAATTCCCAAAGCCCAGAGCGAGCATGAGTCGTTGATATCGAGGGGGACAGGTGGCATATGATCCAAGTGTTCAGGGAAGTGAGATCCAAGACTTTCGAAGCAAGAAGTGCATGAAACTTCTGAAGAGTCGAGCCCCAAACTCTGGAATTAGTTATGGACCGTTGATCTCAAATCGACAAGAGTTGTCAATCTTGGAAGTAGCATCTTCGGAAGCCCCAAAATGATAAAGGTCCCAAAATGGATCTCGGTCATCCGAATCAAGAATTCACGTGTCATCAGATCCGTCACTTCAGGAATTTTGATTCGAGATTTTTAAAATGAGAAACACGCCAATTTCCCAAAGATTCGAAGCCCGAACTCCCGAAATTATCTGATCCATCCAAAGCAAGAAGAAACATGGAGGTGGATCCCTCAGTGTTAAAGTTGTCGAAGTCCCAGAGTGTTAAAGTTGTCGAAGGCCTGAATTCCCAAAGTCTTGAATGGTTCTCAGTTGTCAGTCTACGAGAATCCACATGTCGCTAGATCATTCGCTTCAAAGGTTTTGTTTGGAGACAAACAAGGTTGAAATTTGAATTTTCCAATGGCCGAAGTCCCGAAGGGATTTCAGCCGTCAATCTGTGATAGCCATGCATCATCTCATCCAACGCTGCGGAGGATTTACTTGAAGGAGGATCCAAGGGGCATGTGGCATAAATCCATGAATTATGGATAAAGGTCCAAAGTCAGTCTTGGTCGTTTGATTCAAGAGGACATGCGTCAATAGATCGCCAGCTTCGGGTAAAAGCCCTGAAGGCAAACAAGGTTTAAGATTTGATTTCTCCGGAGTCTGGAGACCCGAAGGGATCTCGAACATTGATCAGCAAGGGCCACGCGTCATCAGATCCATGGCTCTAAGGGATTTTCTCAGAGGAAAAGGAGGTATGAGGTTTGAAAAGTTCGAAGCCCGAATCGCGAAACAGATGTCAGCCATCGATTCAAAAGGGGAAGATCTGAACCATTGATTTGAAAAGGGAAGATTTGAGCCGTTGATCGTGAAGCCTCATCCAATATCATGAGGTCGATGGTCACACTCAATTGCAGGGTCGGAAGAAGCTCAGGCTTTAAAATATTGAGGATGGGCCGCAATCGAAACCACTGTTTTGGGAAAGGGATGCGTGGCAGTTCATGGTGAATTACGGAGACAAAAACTGTTTGCTTTCAAACCACCCTTGGTCATGCCCGCAATCGCACAATTGTGTAGGGTCACGGCCCTAGGTCACATTGAAGAAGGACCAGGTAAACAGGAGCTAGCCCCCAAGCTCTGGAGAGCCAAATGCGTGCCGATCGTCATAATAGACAGGTGGCACCCTTATGGTTTTGACACATGGCACTCTTTTCAAGAATTCACAGACATGCCTCTAGCATGTTTTTGAGTGACACATGTCACCTCTCCATCCGTGACACATCATCA
>JASDQU010818445.1:10561-35632 GCA_032191745.1 Picea mariana | reverse complement strand
AGAGGACTTCTTAGAAGGTTCTACTTCTAGAAGATTCCTCCTCTAGAATGTTATTAGATGATGGTAGCACTATATAAAGGGATTCAAGCAATGTAATGAGACATGAAGAGAAATATTATATTTGGAGCGATAGTTCAATAGGAGGATGCCCCCTCGAAGAGGCAAGTGAACAGGAGAGGATCCCTTCCATAATAGGATCCATTGTACGGTGTTTCCCTACCTCAAGGGTTTGGTAATAACAAAGTGTGGTTTCTTATATCTTGCTTAGTGGATCTATTGTGTATTCAGTATTTGTAGTGATTATATTTATAGATCTATTCAGGTTCTTAACACATGAGGTAATTGGTCCAGATATCATGGTATGTGTCACTTTTGATCATTAAAACCTTTAAATATATGCATATGATTCCTTTTATCTCTAACAATTGCTTGGATATTACATTCGCCCACTTGACCATGCTCTAGGAGATTGACAGGGTGTCCTAGCAAGCCTGTGCCCATAGGTTTGGGTTTGCCACTAGGGGATTTCTGAAAAGCCATCGTATGCTCCCCTCATAGCACCACTATTTCATCTTATTTCCCACTCACTTGTCCCATTCCCCTTGTTTGGGCATTGGGTTGACCTGTTTGTAGGATTACACCTTATCTCATGGGAAGAAGGGACTAAAGGCCCACAAGGTAAAAGCATTTGGTAAAAATATAAAAGCCTAGAAATAAAACCTCGACTTCCCCTAGCCACATCACCTCACTTACATGGCTTGGATAAAACCTTCCTGGAAACTTCCCCTTTCTTGTGGATACTAGCCCAATAGGATGTCTTGTCTTTTTCTCCAGTCTTGTATTGTAGGTTTTTGTAATGTCTTTGAGCTATTGACTGATGTATTAGGGTCTTATGCATATGTTTGATAATATTTATGATGAAACATGATTAACATTGCTATGATCCCGGTGACTAATGAGCCCATGGAGGGCGTAGCCTTTGATGTGCAGGATCATGCCCGATGGACATGTACCATTTGGACTGATACAGATGGGGAGATGATCTGTTCATACCTCCATGGGGCTGAAGAGCCCACCAGATGGATGATGAGAACCCATCAGAGGGCAGAGACAGGATAGTGGTTGATTAGGATCTTGCACCAGAGAAGAAGAGGGCGTTCCATCAGAGTCACTTTGGCGAAGCCCAACCTAGGGGAAATGACCCATTTTCAGTAGAATGTTGTCCTTGGAAGGCTCAGGACATCCCCATCCTCACCATAATGTCATCCAGCTTCATGGACATTTTGGAGGCAAACTGGGCAACAGTGGCACATGTGGCATGTTGGAGAGACCCCTAGGGGCTAACGTTTTTCTCCTGGATGTCTCATTTTCCCTAGAAGGGGCTAGCGCCTCTCTTGAAGGGGCTTTTACCTTTCTGGTAGCTCAGTCAGTGTTTTAATTTGACAATTTAATCTAAAAATAGTATCATGGCCTTGTCGGCCTTTTTATGACCTAAAAGTTAATTAAGGTCATTGATACAATATATATTAAGGAGTTTTAGCCTCATTTTATCATAACACATCACTCACTCATTAGTGAGGTCTGATTTTTGCGCCCTACTTGGGTAGTTTTGTTGATTTAGTGAGGCTCACTTGTTGAAGGAAGTCATTTCTTGGCATTTTTGGCATTTCTCTTGAAGGAAGGTTTACAACTAGGTTTTGCATGCTATTTCATGGTGATATGTAAGTGTTTTTTCTACAAAAATTCTTGATTGAATGGTTTTAGTCTTATATTCTTGCATATGTTTATAATTTTCTGATTAAAAACCCTAGGTAACAAGCACACAAGTAGGTCCTTGTCTCATGTCCCCTAATAGAGAAATTTTCAACCATTGAAGAAGGAAGAAAGAGCCTAGCCATATCTACACTCTTATTTCTTATTCTCCCTAAGCTAGCCATACTTTCAGAAGTCAAGAAGGAGGAGACGTCCCAGGCCTAGGTTATCTACACCTAGGGCCATCCTACTTCTAGGTTTGATGATAGATCCTTGCTATAGAAACACTCTCCCTCATTTCACCCTCTTGTCTTGATTTATCTTTCATGCTAGTTGTTTTTCCAATTTAACCTAAGGAAGGAGGAGAGAGAACGAGGCCTTGCTTTAGCAACACCAGAGTGAGCCTCTCTCCTCTAGGGTTTTGATTTTGGGGCCCTGCCATAGCAGCACTTCATAACTCTTCCCTCTAGTCCTTAGTCATCCTCCTTCAACCCTTGCGTCCTCCACTAAATTGACTCCATGAGCCCAAAGGCACTGATCTAGACCTCCAGCGTTGAAGTGAAAGTGATCAAACAAACTCTCAAAACTCTTTGCTAGATTAAAACCCTAACTAACTGCTAACCTTAGGAATGTTGACGTCACCCTTGGTTATTTCATCTCGATGCAGCAACGTTTCATTTTATAAGCAATTAAATGGTGTTTAAATCATTTATTGAATGAGGGATTGATTGGATACATTGATTTCTACATCATCTTCATGTTTATTGGTGGAGTGATATTATTTCATTGTTGTATTAACAAACATTGACTTCATCAATATTTATTGTTATAATTGCTTCTATATTGATATCAGATAGTCTTATGAAGTACTAACCCATTGAATTATAGCTTGCATATATTGGTTTTTTTTTCTTTGTTCCGGGCAGGTGTTCTTCTTTGGGGCTTCACTTCATTATTGGTTGTTTAGCTGGGATTTTTTGTTTTGGTGGTGACCTGTGAAGGGGGAACTTTACCTTTGTCCTTTTAATTTTTTCCTCTTCAAAACTCCAGGTTACCGGGGACGTCTCCCCTGGGCCTAACCTCCCTAAAGAGAAAGAACCTCCCCATCGTGGTGACATTGGGTGGGATAGGTTCTTGTTACGCCAATTTGGCCTTCTATATTATATCCATTTGACCTAGCTACAAACTGTGCGATAACATGTCCTTCACTAGGGTGTGACGATTCAGCATCGTCGCACTTTTTCCTTCTTTAGGGTGCGACTATTCAGCAACCTCCATAAAATTGGGTTTCTGCAGTAAAATAGCCATATCTCAAAATATGCAATATGGATCGGGCTGAAATTTGGACCAGAGACATATAACATATGAATTCTCATGCTCACCAAAAATATCTAAAACCCACATCATATGTTAGGAGATATAGTTGTTTTACCATATCTATAGTTGCCATAGCACCGTCAGTCATATCTCAGAATCCATGATCTGGATTTTCAGGATCTTATCAGTATTAATAGCAGGGATGCAGATGATGCAACTTCTTCAATAAATTATGGTGATAAGACTCATGCTGTACAACTATTTTGAATGGAATTCTAAGGCCGCATTCCAACTCAAAAGAAAAGAATTGTATAATTTGATGATGGCGACAAAAACAGAACCTACATCAATGCTTGAGAAGACCAGATGGGTGAACTGTAAGGATGAGGCTACATGACTACTTCTTGAGTTAATATCCACTGATGTATGGTTTCATTTTTCCATATGCAAGACTCCAAACGATATCTGGACCACCTTGGAAGGACTCTTTGGAAAGAAGGATGAGATGCGAGGTCATATGCTTGAGGTAGAGTTGAATACCTTAGACCCTAAAAGTTTTGATAATCTACAGGATGTTTTTACTAAATTTAAATCCTTGAATTTGAGCTTGGGTGGATGTGGTATTGACAATTATACACAAGAGAAACAACTTATTCTAACAATCTTGGCCAAGCTAGGACCGGAATATGTTTTATATGTCTCCAATTTCCATTTTGGAAAATGTCTTTTGGGTGCAAATTGGAAAATGCCTATGATGGCTCAATTCATTGAGTATCTCACACAAGAGTAGACAAAACTCATACATATGGGCTTCATGAAAGATCCCAAAGCACATGCACTCACCATGCATGATGGAAAAGGGTCATCCAATTAGAAATCGAAGTAGAAATGAAAGGAGCTATTACATCCAGAGTCAAAGAAGGAGGGATATTCCAAACCCTTCAATCATTCTTCAGGTTCCAAAGATTCTTCAAATTCCAAAGGAAAGAAGAAGAAGGGAAAGCATTACACATATTGCAATAAACTGAATCATGAAGAATCCACATGCATGAAGAAGCAGATCGATTTTATGACACAGGTACTTTAGAAGAATAACCTTGGAGACTTCATTCCTGAAGGAGACACGAAGAAGAAGGAAGAAGACAATGTGCCTAAGAAAGGTAATCATCATTCTCTGGTTGCAATTAATTCCTCATATAATTCATGAATTATAGATTCAGGGGCATCACATCATATGGAAACTAAAGAGGAATTTTTTACTTCTTTGAGTTCATGCTCTGGACCTCCTATTCTCATGGGGGATGATACTCCAATAGCAGTTGCAGGAGAGGGAAGAGTGGAACTTCCTAATGGAATTTTTGAGAATGTTTTACATGTTCCAAATCTTTCTCAAAAATCTTCTCTCAGTTTATCAGATCACTGAAACAGGTAAAAGGGTTGAATTTACATCAGATTCAATTACTTTACTTGACATGCATGACAGTTCCATTATTATAGTTGGTGAGGTAGATAAAAAATCACGGTTGTATAAGTTCAATAAGTTTACTGACTATGACTCCTCTTTACTACTTACACATGCTAATGATAGTAGTAGAGTATGGCATGAGAGATTTGGTCATTTAAACTTTAGGTACATGTAGTGACTTTCCAAGCAAGGAATGGTCAAACGCTTTCCAGACTTTCATTTTTTGAAGGGATTTGCAAAGAATGCATTCTTGGCAAGCATCCTAAAGAGAAGTTTGAAAAGGGGAAGGCAACAAGAGATTTCTCTTCCTTGGAGATTTTTCACAGTGATCTCATGGGTCTTGTTGTCGTCTTATACACACTTGGGCTATCGTGGAAGAAATCTTCAATCCACTTGGTGTGTCCTTGAGGGAAAGTTTCGAGTCAACGTGTTGTCACCTGCCTCAACTCCTCCTTCTAGACCTACTCCTAGTGAATCCAAGTGGGGTAGTCCCTATGAAAAACAATCTAAGGCTTTTACTCTATGAAATTGAAAAGCAAAACTGTTCTAGGAGTTTATTTGGGAACACAAGATAAATATAGTAGCATAAATTACTCAAAGGATACAACCTGTAAAAAAATCTCATAAACATTAATCATTCACCACATAACTTTAAATAAAATGACAAAAGTAATAGAAGGTGGACTAGTGCCATATAAAAGTAAAAGTGATGTGATGAATGTGTCGCGTTAATTTTATCTTGAGGATTTTATTTAAGGGATTTGGGATATTAAAAATTCTTTGAATCTGTGAAGTGGGGATTGAAGTCAGGGTCCCCACTCTTTCTGTGAAAAATTGAATGTGGACTCTTTGTTTGTTATTCGCCAATCTTATAGACTTACCGGTATGGTGTGCCATAGGTCCAATGGGGAGAGAACCTCGATCTCAAAGTTTCCCCCTGACTTAACACACTCCACCCAGGGTAGAGGTCTTAGATGAATAACACAACCTAGAGATTTCCCTAATTAAACTAGCATGCATCTCTCAAATCCATTTCTGGGTTCCCAAATCCACTTGAGCATAGCAGTAGGATTCCATACATGGATTGAGAAACTTGGGTTTATTCCAATATTTGCAAAAAGGAAACTAGAAACTAGTATTCCATGAAAAGAAAAGATAAAACTATGTAGTTTATTTTATGACTTCAATTAGTGATATGAGTTGATTTTATCTTTTTTATGCAATATTAAAGCTAAAGAAAGCAAGTAAATCGGGAAACAACCCCAAAACAAGAAAGAAAAGAAAAACGCATGTTCCCCCCCCCAGGGGGAGGGCAAACAATGAAAGACAATCTTTGTGGCTCGCAAACTTTATTACAATTCCTACACTACTCTTTTCTCTTTTGAACCTATGGATCCTTATAGAATGGATCATACTTGAAGTAAACAATTGCAAGAGACTTTATGAAAGTCCTAGTCTTCAAGGGTTCCAACTTGGGCTCAAAATCCTTCACTTTTGCCTAGATTTTGCCAAAGTTTCACCTTGCACTTGAATGGACCTGCTAAAAGCCAGCAAGGAAAGTGATTAGAATATGATGAGAAAGAGTTTAAAATACTAACTAAAACATGAGAAAAATTACCAAAAATTTTCTGAAAATTTTCTAAGGCAAAAAAAGAAAATTTTTGAGAATTTTGACGCTTTAAACTAGCCTAAACTAAACTCTCTTAGTTTCTTATGTTTTATGTCCCAAAAAAAATAAAACATGAATAAACTAATTATCTTGATTTACACAGTAAAATGAAGCGACTTCTAGCTTAAGATTTAAGTGAAAACTATAGAAAATTGCTTAGAGACTAGCTTAGATCTACTCTTTAATTGGAAAAAATCGAAACTAGATCTAAACACTTCATGCATGCAGCATTAGATTCTAAAATTTATCCTTTAAATCAGGTCTAACTAACATGCATGTAAAGAAAGAAGAAGGGAGAATAAATTTTTAGCAATTTTGTGGATCCTTTGCTTGAGCCTCAAGAACCCTTGGGCAATGGAGTCTTTCTTTGGTGTGAAGAAGAGGGAAGAAGTTTTCTGAAGTGCTTCAAGAGAAATAAAGGAGCAAGAAAGATTCTTTGATTCTACAAAAGGTTGGCCTTTCAAAATCCAAGCTTCTAGCAAGTACCTGCACAAAAGGTGTTTCATACAAGAGAGACTTTGTTCCACATTAATTTAAACAAAAAATTAACATACAAACCTAAGCATCAAATGCATCAAACAAGTAAACCATATACTCTAATTGGATAGAAATATCCTTACCATATCCTTCATGCAAATACGAGAAAGAAAACTAAGAATAATATTACCTCATAAGCTAACAATCCATCCACACATTTGAGTCCAAACACCAATCTTGACCTCCAAATCCTTTTGATTCAATTAATAAATGAAAGATTACAATCATGTATACTAAGGTCGCCCAAGCTCCAACTGACAAAAAGGAGGAGGGTCGCCTTGTATATATAGCTAGTTGGGTGACAACTTCAAGGGAGATGTGCATGGGAGAGGAGGAGTGGCACATGAGCTAAGGGGAGTGGCGCATAGGTTAAGTGTGGTGTGTGTGGACTAGAGAGGAGATGGAGTGTAGTGAATGGAGGTGGAAGTGGAGTGTTGGGGAGTGATGTGAGGTGAAGTGAGGGTGAGTGGGAGTGAACTCGGGTATGAGGGTGTGTGTGCAACCTTGGGATGTGTGCCCTCCCTTCTAAGTGCGCCACATATGCAAGTGGGGTCGAGTCCCTTCATTGGGATCTCCTCCATGCAATGTCACTCCAGTGAAGTCACCTCACTCTCTAGAGAACTCTCCCAAGATTCTAGTTGACTGGGGGCAAAGAAAAAACATGTTTCCAACATGTTCCCCAGTTTTCCTAAAAAATATGAAATTATTTAAATGACCCATTTTCTGTATTTTTCGAGTAAATTCATTTTTCAGTGATAAAAATCACTTTTTTCCTCGACAGAAGGGGAATAGGGGTTTAAATAGTACTCTGTCTTGGAAAATGAGCATAATATGGCATCTGACAATGATTGATGCCATATTTTTACAATTTATTGACTTACAATTAAAAATTTTAGTTTTGCATGAAATTTGTTATTTCACTAAAACATTAAAAATAACTTATCAAACCTAGCCAAAACTTCCATATAAATCAATAGACATGAGACCTAGAATGAACTCATATACATTTAGACACTAGACATTGGTTATACCATGCCAAGGCCTAACCAACAACACATACTCCAGCTTTGGAGTCAGTCTCTAAGTGAAAAAACTTAGAAATTATTAATCACCCACTAAGGCAGGCAAAAAATAATTAACAAGTGAAAAAAAAACACTCTAGAGTACATGATCGTACCCATGTCTTAGGTGGCCAATAGCATTTTACAATATTTCATGCTCAAGTCATTTATTACAATGCCCTCGGAGGGATGGAAATGCGGAAAAAATGGTCTTTTGAAAGACCTGATGAACTTGTGAACTCTATCTTCTGAGCATTTGTCTGCTTAGTCTTTGGTGGCTTATCTTCAAATTCAGCCAGTGCAACTCGGTGGATAACATTTTCTCCATATGGGGACGAGTGGTTGATATTTATATCTAAAGGAGACCATGCGAGAATCCAGAATCAAATGACCTGCATCATCGACGCCTCGTCAACAACATATCCATATAAAACCAATAATAAACATGAATTGCAATAATAATATACAAGTACATATGATACAACAAAGCATTTAATATACATGTGAATATGGTACAGAAAGTAGTAAATAATTTAGAGAAAAACAAAGCATAATGTACAAAGGATAAGAGTTAGAGAATATGATAAAGAAGATGCCCCCATGGGCATCAGATGACCTTGTTGAAGAACAACTTGAGAAGTAGACCATTGACTAGGAATTCCAACTTCTCACCATCTAACCTACGAGACAAAAGGGTTTCTTTCTAGTTGTACCATGTATGATGTATGGACCTGTCCATAAACTATCAAAATTTCCATGATTCCATGGCTTTTCCCTTCTTTTATCCCAAAGAAGGACTGTGTCCCCTTCCTAAAAAACTCTCTGCCACGAAGACTTACCAAAAGTCTTATTTACCTTTTCCTGATTCTTTATACTCTTATCCAATGCTTTCCTTATGATCTCATCTAACTCTACCAACTGATCATTTTTTCTCTATTGGAAGTCCTCATCCAGGCCATATTTCTGCACAAACTCATACACTGGAAGATTTAAGTGAACTGGTAAAGTAGCATCGAGCCCGTAGACTAGCTCAAAAGGACTCTTCCCTGTAGAACTCTTTTTGGTGATTATATCCGCCCATAATGCAAACTTAATCTTGTTGTCCCATGACCTCTTATTATCCCCTACTATTTTCTTTAGAATATTCATTAAGTTCTTATTGTTGGATTCAGCAAGACCATTATATTGGGGATAATAGTTTGAAGAGTGGGATAACACAATGTCGTACTTGAAACAGAATGAAAACAACTCTTTTGAACTGAAGGCCTTGGAATTATCGATTGTAATCTTGGCGGGCACACCGAACCAAGTGATTATCCTATCTTCAAGGAAATCCATGACCACTTTGTCGGTTGCTGACTTAGTGGGTATTGCTTCTACCCACTTAGTAAAATAATCAGTTGTTGTAATTATCCAAGTATAAACATTACTTGAATTATCCTTAAACTAACCTATGAAATCAACCCCCCACTGCTGAAAAGGGGCTTCAACCACTACAGTTTGAAGAGGAAAGGCTACAAGATTCTGCTTTTCAGTGAATAACTGACATTGTTGACAACCCTTGACCATTTTATGAACATCTAAGAAAATGGTCGGCCAATAGTAATCGGTTCTGAGGATTTTGTCGGCGGTAGTTTTAGCCGCAAAGTTTCCACCACAAAATCTTGAATGGAATTCAACCAAAAGTCTTTTGGACTCTAGCTCATCAACACACCTGAGTATCACTCCATCGAGGTTCCTCCACCCCAAGTCATCTTGATGATACAATATTTAGTTGCTTTCAACCTCAAATCCCTTCTCTTATGAACAATCAAATGACTTGGGCATGTGAGGTTCGAAATAAAGAAGATGATATCTAAATACCATGGGTGTTGTTCTAATTTATGAATTTTAGATGACAAGGCTGGCCTAGATTGATTGTTTTGACAGACCAGGTCCAACACTTGTTCATTTCCTTTAGTGAGCATTTGAGCCAACCCTTGACCTTTAATCAACTTAGTGGGTTTGATCTCTAAGTCATATTATTGAATCTTGTAGACCCACTTTCCTCCAACTCCCAAGCAATCATGTTACCCAATGATATCTTTTACTGTTGAATGAGGGACATACCCCACAACTTTTGAGTATCTTATATAGACTCGGAAATGCTTGAGATATTTAACTAAGGCATAAGGTTACTTTTCCATACTAGTATAGTTAAGCTCATATTTTTTTAATTCCTTACTCATAAAAGAAATGGGTTGCTCCTGACTCTCTTCATTTTGCTGAAGCAAGACCCCTGCAATAGTGTCTTCTGAAGCGAAGGAAAAGATTTGAAAATATTTTGAATAATTTGGAATAATTAGCACATGAGATTTGTCAATTGAATCCTTAATAATTTTGAAAGCATTCCATCCTTCATCTATCCACTCATATTTAGCATCTTTTTTCAATAATTTAAGGAGTGGTTTCATCATCTCAGCTAAGTTTGGTATGAAATGTCTGACAAAGTTTATCTATCCAAGAAAATAATGAAGGGATTTCTTGGTTGGGGGAAAAGGAACTTTCTTTATGGCTTCGACCCTTTCAGGATCCATCTTTACCGCATATTTTTCTATAATGTGACCTAGCAACTTGCCTTCATCAACACACAAAATAGACTTAGTTGGATTCAAAGAGTTACAAGGGTCATATATATCCATTTATGAAAAATTATTACTAACAAACAACGAATAGATATCATAAATGGACTCAGAACCTAATTCATTAAGGATTCTACGAGAAGAGGCTTTGGCTAACCTCCTTTGATAAACCTGTTCAGGTTCAGGAACGAAGTCAACCAAGCCTTTTGAATTCCTTATTGTAGAATACTTAGTCAAATTAGAAATTAGTGGAGTCACCAGATGATTGATTCTAGATCTGATAGACTACAAGCATCAAAAACCTAAGTAAAAAAAAAAAAGGAAATCAAAGTTGTGTTCCAGGAATAGAAATATTTATCCCCGACAACGACACCAAAAATGTTGTCTCCTTATACACACCTAGGCTATCGTGGAAGAAATATTCAATCCACTTGGTGTGTCCTTGGGGGCAAGTTTCGATTCAAGGTGTTGTCACCTGATCTTCAACTCCTTCGTCTAGGCCAACTCCTAGTGAAGCCAAGGGGGGTAGTCCCTATGAAAAAAAATCTAAGGCTTTTACTCTATGAAATTGAAAAGAAAAACTATTCTAGGAGTTTATTTGGGAACACAAGATAAATATAGAAGCATAAATTATTCAAAGGATACAACCTGTAAAAAACGATCATAAACATTAATCATTCACCACATAACTTTAAATAAACTGACAAAAATAATAGAAGGCGGACTAGTGCCAGATAAAAGTAAATGTGATGTGATGAATGTGTTGTGTTAATCTTATCTTGAGGATTTTATTTAATGGATTTGGGATATTAAAAATTCTTTGACTTCGTGAAGTGGGGATTGAAGTTGGGGTCCCCCCTCTTTGTGTGAAAAAGTGAATGTGGCATCTTTGTTTGTTGTTCGCCAATCTTATAGACTTACTGTCTAGGTGTGCCATAGGTCCAATGGGGAGAGAACCTCGATCTCAAAGTTTCCCCCTGACTTAACACACTCCACCCAGGGTAGAGGTATTAGATGAATAACACAACCAAGAGATTTCCTAATTAAACTAGCATGCATTGCTCAAATTCGTTTCTGGGTCCCCAAAGCCACTTGAGCGTAGCAGTAGGATTGCATACATGGATTGAGCAACTTGGGTTTATTCCTATATTTGCAAAAAAGAAACTAGCAACTAGTATTCTATGAAAAGAAAATCTAAAACTTTGTAGCTGATTTTATGACTTCCATTAGTGAGATGAGTTGATTTTATTCTTTTTATGCAATATTAAATCTAAAGAAAGAAAATATAACTGGAAACAACCCTGAAACCAGAAAGAAAAAAAAACACATGTTTCCCCCCTAGGGGCAGGGGAAATGACGAAAGACGAGCTTTGTGGCTCGCAAACTTTATTACAATTCCTAGACTACTCTTTTATGGTTTGAACCTATGGATCCTTATAGAATGGATCAAACTTGAAGTAAACAATTACAAGAGACTTTTTGAAAGTCCTAGTCTTCAAGGGTTCCAACTTGGGCTCAAAATCCTTCACTTTTGCCTTGATTTTGTCAGAGTTTCACCTTACACTTGAATGGACCTGATAAAAACCAGCAAGTAAAGTGATTAGAATATGATGAGAAAGAGTTTAAAATACTAACTAAAACTTGAGAAAAATTACCAAAAAAATTCTGAAAATTTTTGAAGGCAAAAAAAGAAATTTTTTGAGACTTTTTACGCTTTAAACTAGCCTAAACTAAGCTCTCTTAGTTGATTTTGTTTGCTGTCCCAAAAAAAAGAAAACGTGAATAAACTAATTAACTTGATTTACACAGTAAAATGAAGCAACTTCTAGCTTAAGATTTAAGTGAAAACTGTAGAAAATTGCTTAGAGACTAGCTTAGATCTACTCTTTAATTGGAAAAAATTGAAACTAGATCTAAACACTTCATGCATGCAGCATTAGATGCTAACATTTATCCTTTAAAACAAATCTAACTAACATGCATGTAAAGAAAGAAGAAGGGAGAATAGGGATTTAAATGGTACTCTGGCATGGAAAACGAGCATAAATATGGCATCTAACAATGATTGATGCCATATTTTTACAATTTATTGACTTACAATTAAAAAAATTCATTTTGCGGGAAATTTATTATTTCACTAAAACATTTAAAAAAAACCTATCAAACCTAGTCGCAACTTCCATATGACTCAATAGACATGACCTAGCATGAACTCATATACATTTAGACACTATACATTGGTTATACCATGCCAAGGCCTAACCACCAACACATACTCCAGCTTTGGCGTTACTCTCTGAGTGAAAAAACTTAGAAATTATTAATTGCCCACTAAGGTAGACAAAAAATAATTAACAAGTGAAAAAAAACACTCTAGAGTACATGCTCATACACAGGTATTAGGTGGCCAATAGTATTTTACAATATTTTATTCTCAAGTCATTTATTACAATGCCCTCGGAGGGACGAAAATGCAGAAAAAGTGGTCTTTTGAAATACCTGATGAATTTTTGAACTCTAACTTCTGAGCATCTGTATGCTTAGTCTTTGGCAGCTCATCTATAAATTCAGCTAGTGCAACTTGGTGTATAACAGGTCCATTTCCACATCCATCCATAAGCAAATCAAGATATGTTCTTACATTTATTGATGATTACTCACGCTATATTTATTTTCTCAGACAAAAGTATGAAATTTTTTAGCATCTCAAAGACTTCAAAGCTCTAGTAGAGACACAAACTGGGAAGAAAATCAAGATCCTCCGTACAGACAATGGGGGGAGTATATCAAAAAATATGTTCATAATCTTTGTCATGAAGCTGGTATCCAGTTGCAACACATAGTTCCATACACTCCACAACATAATGGAGTTGTTGAAAGGAAGAACAGGTCTCTCAAGGAGATGATCAGTTGCATGTTGCATGCAAGATCACTTCCTTCCAAGATTTGGGTTGAGGCACTTAACTGTGATGCTTACATACAGAACAGATCACTTCACAAATCTGTTGAGGATAAGACACCTTTTGAGTCTTGGACAGGTGACAAACCATATGTCACACACTTTCACATCTTTGGATCTAGAGCATGGGCCCATATTCCTTCTGAAAAGAGGAAAGCCTTAGATCCATAGAGCACACCTTGCATCTTTGTGGGATACCCAGATGATGTGAAGGGATATAGATTGATTGATCCCTCTACAGACCGACTCATCATTGAGCACAATTTTCAGTTTGAGGAGATTCATTTGCATGCACCTCCAGTGCAACATGCAAAGACTCTTGTGCTTCCATCAGTTCTAGACATCAGATATGATGATTCCACACACTCATATGTTACATATTCAGACACAGATTCAGAGGATTTTGTACATGCAGATGAGTAGGTAGTACAGCCAAATGAGGATCCAACGTCAGAGCTTCAACAAATTCCCAAGTGGGCACAGTCCACACTTCAGGCAGCAGGCAACCTTGTAGGGGATCCATTGGATTCGAGGAATACTCTATCTTAGCATGTGGAACCTTCTCATGTACTTTCAGCTTTTGAACCAATGATTCCCTTGCATTGCTATATGGTTCAATATTCCGATCCACATACCTACAGTGAGGTTGTTGGCAATCCACTATGGGAAGCATCCATGCAGGAGGAGCATGACTCTCTCCTAGAGAATCATACTTGGGATCTGGTTCCACTTCCACCAGGGAGGAAACTTGTCATATGCAAATGGGTCTATAGGACCAAGAGAGCAACAAATGGTCAGGTGATCAGGTACAAGGCCAGATTAGTTGAAAAATGATTTCAACATATTCATGGGATAGATTATGATGAGACCTTTTCTCCTGTAGAAAATATGGACTCCATTCTCTTGGCTCTATCCATTGCAGCAGCCAAAGGATGGGAAGTTCACCAGATGGATGTGAAGAATGCTTTTCTTCATGGTGACCTTCCAGAGGAGATCTGCATGGAGCAGCCACAGGGGTTCATTCATAACTCATCTTTAGTATGCAGACTGAAGAAGTCTCTCTATGGCCTCAAACAGGCACCTAGAGCATGGTATGCAAATATGGATTCTTACTTACTTTCACATGATTTTTTTAGATGTAAATCTGATTCCAATGTTTACATGATGAGGACTACCGACTCTGTGATGATTTTAGTACTCTATGTTGATGATCTTTTGATCACTGGTAGCTCTACTTCAGCCATTGCTTTGGTCAAAGATATTTTGCATGATAGGTTCTCTATGATGTACATGGGTCCACTTCAGTTTTTTCTTGGTCTTGAGATCAGTCAGGATGCTTCTGGTATCAATCTTTCTCAGGCTAAGTATGTCAGGGATGTTCTGGATAGATTCCACATGACATACTATAAGTCTGTACCTACATCCTTCTTATCTGGGATCAGACTTGAGGATGGAAGAGCTACACCATTAGTGGACAACAATTTGTATTGACAGTTGGTGCGGAGTCTTTTGTATATCACCCATCCCTGTCCAGATATCTCATATGCGGTAGGAGCAATTTCCATATACATGAAGAAACCCCATGATATTCACAGGAAGGCTTCCAAGCGCATCCTCATATATGTTCAGGGCACCATGAGTTATGGGATTCACTATGTAGTTGGTTGTGCATTATATCTCATAGGCTTCACAGATTCAGATTGGGATGGTTATAGTACAGATCGCAAGTCCACATCCGGGTACACTCTTAGTTTAGGGTCATGCCCAATTTTCTAGTAAAGTAAGAAGAAATCAACCATTTCTTTATCTTTTGTGGAGTTCGAGTACAGAGGAGTAGTCAATTGTGTCATTCAGACACTTTGGTTTCAACACTTCCTTACCGAGATTGGTATCCAGTTTCACTGTCTGACTATCATATGTTGTGATAATCAGAGTACAGTGAAATTTTGTAGAGATCCAGTACAACGACAACAAACCAAACACATTGAGGTCCACATGCATTTCATCAGAGATTTAGTACATGACAAGATCATTGATTTGCAGTTTTGTCCTTCCTCTGAATAGACTACCAACATATTCACCAAGACCTTCACTAAGAAGAAGTTTCAAAATTTGCGGGATCGTCTTGCAGTGAAGAACACAATTCCCTAGCAGCTGCCTTTTCTTCTTTTGATGCATTGTCTTTTGAGGGGAGGTTTTGTTCCCACGTGGTTTTCCCTCTTTCCTCATTTTTATTCAGTGTTCATTAGTTGCATTGTACATGAGTACCTAATATGGCCTAGTAGTCAGGACTCATTTTTTACTCCATAGTGATGTTTAGGGGGTGTTGGAGAAATTTCTATTTTCAGCACACTAGTTTAGTGGAAGTAACACTAGTTAAGTGGGAGTTAACTGACTAGTTCTATTTTATACTTTCTAATCTTAGACCATCACTATTATGGATGCATTCCTAATTATAGGATGGCATTTCCTATATGAGTGAAGATCACTCACTCATTGATTATATCATAATATACATTCATTCTCATTCTTAATTGTGTATCTCTCTTCCTTTTCTTGATAAGCTTTGTTTGTGTATGCTTTAGCTAGGTATCCTGTGCAATTTTCCATGAAACACTGACATGGTATCAGAGTCGAGTTGCTTGAAGCAACCCAGACAAGTGAGAGAAGAGAAAAAGAGGATTTGAGTAAACCTAGTTTCTGCCATCGTTGTAGCCTATACCTATCGAAAGGTGTGACTATTGGAATCATCGCATCCTATCCCTATCGAAGGGTGCGATGGTCGCACTCAAACTTATGAAATTTTTGTATTCCAGGCATTGCTGCAGGCTATACACAGCCAAGGTGCGACGTCGTCGCACTATGTTCTTCATCTGGGGTGCAACGATTCAATTCTTCACAATCTTCACCCTGTTTCATTCACTAGGGTGTGACAATTCAGCATTGTCACACTTTTTACTTCTCTAGGGTGCGGTGATTTAGAAACCTCCATAAAATTGGGTTTCTGCAGTAAAATATACATATCTCGAAATCCGAAATCTGGGTCAGGATGAAACTTGGACCAGAGACATATAACATAGGGATGGTCATGCTCACCACAAATATCCAAAACCCACATCATATTTTAGGAGATATAGTTTTTTTAACATATCTATATCTGCCATAACACCCTCAGTCATTTCTCGGAATCCACGATCTGGGTTTTCAGGATCTTATCAGTATCAATAGCAGTGATGTAGACGATGCAACTTATTCAATCAATTCTAGTGATAATACTCACACCATACAACTATTTTTAATGGAATTCGAAGGCTTCATTCCAACTAAAAAGAAAAGGATTGTATAATTTGACGATGGCGACAGAAACAAAACCTACATCAACGCTTGAGAAGACCAGATGGGCAAACTGTAAGGATGAGTCCATGTGACTAATTCTTGAGCTAATATCCATTGATTTATGGTTTCTTGTTGTTGTATGCAATACTCCAAATGAGATCTAGACCACCTTAGAAGGACTCTTTGGAAAAAAGGATGAGATGCGAGGTCATATGCTTGAGGTAGAGTTGAATACCTTAGACCCTAAAATTTTTGATAATATACATGATTTTTTTACTAAATTTAAATCCTTGAATTTGAGCTTAGGTGAATGTGGTATTGAAAATTCTACACAAGAGAAACAACTTATTCTAACAATCGTGGCCAAGCTAGGATAAGAATATGTTGTATATATCTCCAATTTCCATTCTAGCAGATGTCTTTTGGGCGCAAATTGGAAAATGCCTACGATGGCTTAGTTCATTGAGTCTCTCACACAAGAGTAGAAAAAACTCATACAGATGGGCCTCATCAAAGATACCAAAGCACATTCATTCACCATGCATGATGGAAAAGGTTCATCCAATTAGAAATCGAAGCAGAAACGCAAGGAGCTATTACATCCAGAGTCAAAGAATGAGGGATATTCCAAACCCTTCAAGGATTCTTCAGGTTCCAAAGATTCTTCAAATTCTGAAGGGAAGAAGAAGAAGGGAAAGAAGTGCACATATTGCAATAAATCGAATCATAAATAATCCACATGCATGAAGAAGCATATCAATCTTATGACACAGGCACTTCAGAAGAATAACCTTGGAGACTTCATTCCTGAAGGAGCCAAGAAGAATAAGCAAGAAGACCATGCACCTAAGAAAGGTAATCATCATGCTCTAGTTGTAATTAATTCCTCATCTGATTCATGGATTATAGCTTATGGCGCATCACATCATATGGCAGCTAAAGAGGAAGTTTTTACTTCTTTGATTTCATTCTTTGGACGTCCTATTCTCATGGCGGATGATACTCCAATAGCAGTTGCAGGAGAGGGAAGAAAGAAACTTCCTCATGGAAGTTTTGAGAATGTTTTACATGTTCCAAAGCTTTATATAAATCTTCTCTGAGTTTATCAAATCACTCAAATAGGTAAAAGGGTTGAATTTACATCAGATTCAGTTACTTTACTTGACATGCATGACAGTTCCATTATTACAGTTGGTGAGGTAGATCACAAATCATGGTTGTATAAGTTCACTAAGTTTACTGACTATGACTCCTATTTGCTGCTTACACATGCTAATGATAGTATTAGAGTATGGCATGAGAGATTTGGCCATTTAAACTTTAGGTACATGTAGCGACTTTTGAAGCAAGGAATGCTCAAAGGCTTGCCAGACATTCACTTTTCTGAAGGGGTTTGTGAAGGATGCATTCTTGGCAAGCATCCTTAACAGAAGTTTGAAAAGGGGAAGGCAAGGAGAGCCTCCTCTTCCTTGTATCTTGTTCACAGTGATCTCATGGGTCCATTTCCACATCTATCCATAAGAAAAGAAAGGTATGTTCTTACATTTATTGATCATTACTCATACTATACTTGGGTTTATTTTCTCAGACAAAAGTCTGAAGTTTTTGAGCATCTCAAAGACTTCAAAGCTCTAGTAGAGACACAAACTGGGAAGAAAATCAAGATCCTTCGTACAGACAATGGGGGGGGAGTATATCAACAAAGATGTTCAGAATCTTTGTCATGAAGTTGGTATCTAGTATAGAGGAGTAGTCAACTGTGTCATTCAGACACTTTGGCTTCTTTGGCTTCAACACTTCCTTACGGAGCTTGGTATCCAGTTTCACTATCTGACTATCATATGGTGTGATAATTAGAGTGCACTTAAATTTTGCAGAGATCTAGTACACTGATAGCGAACCAAACACATTGAGGTCCACATGCATTTCATCAGAGATTTAGTACATGACATGATCATTGATTTGCAGTTTTGTCCGTCCTCTGAACATACTGTCAACATATTCACCAAGACCTTCATTGATAAGAAGTTTCAGACTTTGCGGGATCGTCTTGCAATGAAGAACACAGTTTCCTAGCAGTTTCCATTTCTTCTTTTGATGCATTGTCTTTTGAGGGGGGGTTTGTTCCCATGTGGTTTTCCCTCTTTCCTCATTTTTATTCATTTTTCATTAGTTGCATTGTACATGAGTACCTAATATGGCCTAGTAGTTGGGACTTATTTTTTACTCCATAGTGATGTTCAGAGGGGGTGTTGGAGAAATTTCTATTTCGGTACACTATTTCAATGGGAGTAACACTAGTTCAATGGGAGTTAACTGACTAGTTCTATTTTATACTTTCTAATCTTAGGCCATCACTATTATGCATGCATTCCTAATTATAGTATGTCATTGCCTATATGAGTGAAGATCACTCACTCATTGCTTAGATCATAATATACATTGATTCTCATTCTTCATTGTGTATCTCTCTTCCTTTTCTTGATAAGATTTGTTTTTGTATGCTTTAGCTAGGTCTCATGTGCAGGTTTCCATGAAACACTGACATGGTATTGGAGTCGAGCTGCTTGAAGCAACCCAGACAATCCAGAGAAGAGCGAAAGAGGATTTGAGTAAACCTAGTTTCCACCATCGTCGTGGCCTATCACTATCGAAATGTGCGATGAATGGAATCATCGCAGTCTATCCCTATCGAAGGGTGTGACAATCGCACTCAAACTTATGGAATTTTCTTTTTCCAAGCATCATCACAGCCTATACACAGCCAAGGTGCGACGTCATCACACTGTGTTCTTCATCCGGGGTGCGACGATTCAGTTTTTCACAATCGTCGCACTATGTCCTTCACTAGGGTGCAATGATTCAACATCATCGCACTTTTTCCTTCTCTAGGGTGCGATGATTCAGTAGCCTCCATAAAATTGGGTTTCTGCAATAAAATAGCCATATCTCAAAATTCGTGATCTGGGTCGGGCTGAAATTTGGACAAGAAACGTATAACATAGTGTTAGGGACCTAACCCCTCGCATAGGCAGAATAATATATTCCGATGTAATAAAGTTCAATATTAATAAGGCTTAGAAATAAGGAAGAATAAGTCAAATGTAAGAAGACCTAATAGAAGCTTCCACTTCTAGAAGGACCTTCCTCTAGATGGTTCTTTTGCTAGACATATTTAGTATAAATAGTAGTCGAAGGTATCAAAACTGTTGTCTTGGATATTATTGTAATAGAGATCTTCTCTACTGGAGGTTTCCTCCTCGAAGAGGCAAGTGAACATTACTCTCAGTAATCAAAGTGCTCTTTCTGGTGTTATTCTAATATCATTTTAGTGTTATTGTGGTGTTGTTCTGGTTATATTTTTGTTCATCTGCCATTTCTAGCATTTTATTTCTGTTCCACATACTTTTTATATCTAGAATATTACATGTGGTATCAAAGCACTTTCCTCGGAAAAAAATTGTGGGTTAATATTTTTCAGGGCAGAGATGTATTACGACGTTTTTAAGCTACAGAGATCTATCGTTACATGCATAAACCCGTGGTCAGGGATTCATACACGCAAAAAATACAAGTGGTACATAAGTGCACATATGTTGGCCACCCTTGTAACCCCTATTGGTACCCCTTTGAGNCTTTAGATAAATTGATTGATTGCCTGACTGTTATAGTGCCACCGAGAATAGCACTCAGGAAGATACTCTCTAGTACTTGGGTAGTCGGGTAGTATGGCTAAGGGCATGGTCTAGCCTCCTTAGTTGGTGCCCTGAGATATTGGGTCAAGTACTACTGTTGGACCCCACACATATATCAGAGAGTTATAGCATAGGGCAAACCCTTGTCTACAGAACCCTTGAATACCTAACCCTTGGGGACGGAAACAAAAAAAACAAAACAGACAAGATCTATTGTCATGCAACTGTGTTCAAGTTTCCAAATCACTACACATTTATTCATGATTAAGCATTTGGGAATTTCATCATTGTAGTATTCTTCAGGTCAGAGTATAACTCCACAGGAGTAAAAAAAAAAAGTCTTGATTTTGTTGCACGATTATTTGAGACCTATTCCATTGGATTTATCTCTTCACCCTTATCACATTCATACCTATCATTTTTCAACAAATGTTTTGACCCCACCTTTTTTATTCCCTCGTCATCATGGCTCATACCCGTAGCCAAGACTTGGAAGCTCGCTTCAATGCCTTGCAATCTAATTTCACAGAGACCCAACAAGAAGTGAGATAGCTCAGTGCCAATATTGTGACCATCAATAAAAACTTGCATTCCTCCATCGCCGCCTCAATCGAGGAACTCAAAGAAGACCTCAAACAAGACATTACCACCCAGCTTGAATTTCTTGCTTCAATGATCTGCACCAAGCTACATATCCCTGTAGATCCCCCTATATCTGACCCACCTTTGCATACCGAAGTTGAAACTTCCTTTCATTCCCATAATTTTTAGTCCCATCACTTTTAGCGTGACCCGCCTTCCGCATGTGGATGTGACCAAATTTGATGGCTCAGATCCCACTGGTTGGGTAACTCAAATGGAACATTATTTTTCTTTGTATGACATTACAGATGACTTGGAAAAACTCTGGTACGGTGTTCTCCATCTTGATCAAGAATGTTGGCAATGGTGGAAATGGAAAAAAATTGCCCGTCAAGGGTATGTTGCTTGGACACACTTCGTGGCAGAGCTTTATGAACACTTTGACACTAACACCAACCATTTAGGCCATTTGAAAAAGTTGAAACAAGTTGGCACAGTGGAAAAATTTATAGCTTCTTTTGAGCGATTATCTTTTCGTACAGAGGGCATGTCTGATGTTTTTTTTCGAGAATGTTTTATCAGTGGCCTCAATGATGAGATTCATGCCCATATCCTCATGGCTCAGCCTCAAAGTTGGGTGGAGGCTACTAAAAGAGCTAAGTAAGTACAACAGGTTGTCTCTTCTCAAAACTGGAAACCCCCCTTTATTCCTCACACTAAACCAGTAAATCCCACTCCTCCTTCTACTCCACTAAAGATCCAAAAATTGACCAGGGCTGAAATGGTTGAATGCCAACTCAAAGGCCTTTGTTATAATTGTGATGAAAAATATTTTCTGGGACACAAGTGTAAGGAACAAAATATTTTTATGGCCATCTCGAAGGATGTTTCAGAAGAGGATGTTGAAGCTCCCATTGTGTCTGCCTCACCTAAACCCTCCGACATAACCCCTCCCTTAGACCCTCCCGAAGTAGAACCAGTCATTTCCCTAAATTCTCTCACTAGCTTCTATGCTCCCCAAAGCCTCAAGCTAATTGGATACATCAAACATAGGAAGGTCATCATTCTTGTTGATAGTGGAAGCACCCATAATTTTATTCATCGCCGCATTTCCCAAGAAACTAATTTCTCTATTCATGTAGTCAATAATTTCCAAATCATGATTGCCAATGGAGGGTCCATGAAATGTGGAGGGCATTGTGAAAATGCGCATCTCCAAATTGGTGACTACCACCTGAAATCTCACATGTTTTCTATCGACATGGGTGGTTGTGACATTGTGTTGGGTGCAAAATGGCTAAGGACTTTGGGTCCCATTCTCATGGATTTTAAGAAATTAACCATGCAATTCGACCAGGAGAGACAAAAATATAAGTTCCAAGGCATCAATGTCGGTTCCCCTGAGATCATTAGTTCCCATCGCATGGAAAAGTTGCTCAAAAAAGGTCATTCTGGTGTTATTTCCCAACTCCATGCCATACAAGCAACTGAGACACCCTCTGTGTCGTAGGACCTCCAATCCATCCTCTCTAAACATCAAGTGGTTTTTTCCACTCCCCAGTGACTCCCTCCTTCCTGTGGTGTTCATGATCATTCCATTCCCCTTATCCCAGGAATCCTTCCTCCCAATATTCGTCCCTATCGTCACCCCTTTTCCCAAAAAAATGAAATCAAGAAAATGGTTCAAGAACTGCTTAACGCAAGTGTTATTTTCCCTAGTATGATCCCCTACTATTCTCCTATGGTCATGGTCCTTAAGAAAGAAGGTTCTTGATGCATGTGTCCTAACTTCCGCGCCCTCAACAAACTCACCATTAAACAAAAATTTCCCATTCCTATCATTGATGACCTCTTGGATGAATTGAGTGGCGCCCAGTTCTTTACTAAACTTGATCTTCGTTCTAGCCAGCACCAGATCCATATGAAAGAGATAGACATTCCTAATACTGCCTTTAGAACTCATGAGGGCCACTATGAGTTTTTTGTCATGCCCTTTGGCTTGTGTAATGCTCCCTCCACTTTCCAAAGCCTCATGAATCATGTCTTTCATCCTTTTCTCCGTCATTTCATCTTAATTTTCTTTGATGATATCCTCATCTATAGCAAAACCTGGACATACCACCTTGCTCATGTGGATCGATTTCTCCTTCTACTCTCTCAGCACCAAATTTTCCTGAAACAATCTAAATGTTCTTTTGGCACCTCGGACGTTGAGTACTTGGGTCATATTGTTGGAAAGGACGGCGTCAGGGTGGATCCTAAAAAGATTGAAGCTATGCAAGACTGGCCTCACCCAAATACTCTCAAAAGATTGCTTGGATTTCTAGGATTAACAGGTTATTATCGCAAGTTTGTTAAGAATTATGGAAAGATTGTGGCACCTCTCACTATACTCCTTTAAAATAATTCTTTCACTTGGACTCTAGCAGCTACTTAGGCTTTTCAAACCTTGAAGATGGCCATGTGCACCACTCCAGTCTTGGCCCTTCCTGATTTCACAAAGACCTTTGTCCTGGAATGTGATGCTTCAGAGAAAGGAATTGGCGGTGTCCTTATGCAAGAGGGTCGGCCTTTGGCCTTTACCAACAAACAACTGTCTGAACAAAATTCGGGAAAATCAACCTATGAAAAGGAAATGTTGGCTATTTTTCATGTCGTTGATCTTTGGCGTCCTTATCTATTGGGGCAACGCTTCCAAATTAAGATAGATCATCAAAGCCTCAAGTATTTTCTGGAACAACGCATTTCCTCCCCAAAGAAAAAAAAATGGGTGACTAATCTCTTTGGATATGATTATGAGATCATTTACACGAAAGGAAAAGACAATGTGGTTGAGGATGCACTTTCCCAAAAATATGAAGATGATGTTGGACATAGTGTCATTGACGTCAACAATCGATTCCATTGATGTGATGATAAGTTGGTATGACGAATTGTCATTTATATCAATAGTATTTTGTTAGCATATAATGGTTGATGTCAAACAGTTGGACGATATGCAGAGATTAAAGCTCAGGAGAGTTAGTGAATGAAAATCAAAGTTACAGTAGGAAGGTATGCAGAGATTAAAATATTAAAATATCAAGAGGGTTAGCGAATGAAGATCACAGCTCAGAAGAGATGGCGTGATGAAACTCAAAAGGGAAAGTGCATTATAGAAACATTATTAGATCAATTTAGGACCGTTGATACGCATGTGCGAGGTCAACGAAAGGGATGAATTGCAGAGAGCGAAAGGAGAATCAAATGACTCGCTAGTTCCAAACCTACAATTAGTCTAGATCGTTAGATCTCATCAACTCAAAGATTGACGACTATGGTTGATCCACCAAATGATCAGTTTAAGTAGGATTAATACGTGACTATCGGATACGCAAGCGCCAAATCAACGACAGGGATAGATTGCAGAGAGAAAAAGGAGAATTAAACATCATGCTATTTCCAATCCTGCAATTAGTCAAGACCGTCAGATCTTATAGGTTCAAAGATCTATGATTGTGGCTGACTCACCAACAAACACACAACTTCAAGTTGTGGAGCTTGGGTGACGAATTAAATCACTCGCAAGTTGTGGTTCCACAATCATCCTTGATCGTTGATCTACTTCGAGATTCTTCTCATCCATTGGATCACTTTTGAGTGACAGATAGGATAAGCAAGGGCTGAGATCTGAGATCTTGATCACCTAAATTTTCATCAGCCATTGGATCATATTAAGTGGAAGAATAGAATAAGTAGAAAGGTTGAGATGTCGATTACCCGAATTTTCGTCAACCGTCAGATCAAATTAAATGGAAGGATAGGATATGCAGAAAGATATGAGATCTCGATTACCTAAATTTTCATCAGTTGTCGGATCAAATTAAGTGGAAGGATAGGATAAGAGAGGAAAAAGGGATAATAATTTGAATATCCAAATACTCGACAACCAATGGATCATTCTAAAGCGGAAGGATAGGATAAGTTAGAAGAAGAGTCGTTGGATTTAATACAAGGAAAAGTAACATCACAGATAGATTGATTTGTCGATCTAAGATCATGATCAAACAAACATCATTCATTTCGGGTTAAAATTTG
>JASDQU010818445.1:0-10366 GCA_032191745.1 Picea mariana | reverse complement strand
TTAGGTAATTCAACTTCTCTAGTTTCTAATTATTCCAAAGTGAGATTCCCGAATTGTAACCACCTCACCACTTTCAACCCGAAATGAATGATGTTCGTTTGATCATGATCTTAGATCAACGGCTCGATCTATCTAAGGTGCTACTTTTCTTTGGATTAAATCCAACGACTCTTCTTATAGCTTATCATGTCCTTCCACTTTAGAATGATCCAACAGTTGTCATGAATTCAGATATTCAAATTCTTATCCCTTTTTCCTCGCTTATCCTATCCTTCCACTTAATTTGATCCGATGGCTGATGGAAATTTAGGTAATTGAGATCTCAGATCTTTCTGCATACCCTATCCTTCCATTTAATTTGATCTGACAGTTGACAAAAATTTGGGTAATCAAGATCTCGGCCTTTATGCTTATCCTATCCTTCCACTTAATGTGATTCACGCCCTCAACAAACTCACCATTAAAGACAAATTTCCCATTCTTGTTATTGATGACCTCTTGGATGAATTGAGTGGAACCCAGTTCTTTACTAAACTTGATCTTCGTTCTAGCTACCATCAGATCCGTATGAAAAAGGCAGACATTCCTAAGATTGCCTTTAGAACTCATGAGGGCCACTATGAGTTTTTGGTCATGCCCTTTGGCTTGTGTAATGCTCCCTCCACTTTCCAAATCCTCGTGAATCATGTCTTCCATCCTTTTCTCTGTCATTTTGTCTTAGTGTTCTTTGATGATATCCTCATCTATAGAAAAACCTAGACAGACCACCGTGCTCATGTGAATTGAGTTCTCCATCTACTCTCTCAGCACCAACTTTTCCTCAAACAATCTAAATGTGATTTTGGCACCTAGGAAGTCAAGTTCTTGGGTCATCTTATTGGCAAGGATGACATCAGGGTGGATCCTAAAAAGATTGAAGCTATGCAAGACTGGCCTCACCCAAATACTCTCAAAATCTTGTGTGGATTTCTGGGCTTAATAGGTTATTATCGCAAGTTTGTTAAGAATTATGGAAAGATTGTGGCACCTCTCACTGCACTCCTTAAAAACAATTCTTTCACTTGGACTCTAGCAGTTGCTCAGGATTTTCAAACCTTGAAGATGGCCATGTGCACCACTCGATTCCTGGCCCTTCCTGATTTCACAAAGACCTTTGTCCTGGAATGTGATGCTTCAGGGAAAGGAATTGGCGTTGTCCTTATGCAAGAGGGTCGGCCTTTGGCATTTACCAGCAAAAAAATTTCTAAATGAAATTTGGGTAAATCAATCTATGAAAAGGAAATGTTGGCTATTTTGCATGTCATTGATCTTTGGTGCCCTTATCTATTGGGGCAATGCTTCCAAATTAAGATAGATCATCAAAGCCTCAAGTATTTTCTGGAACAACGCATTTCCTCCCCAGAGCAACAAAAATGGGTGACTAAGATCTTTGGATATGATTACGAGATCATTTACAAGAAAGGAAAAGACAATGTAGTTACCGATGCACTTTCCAGGAAATATGAAGATGAAGGGTTCCTTTTTTCTCTCTCCTTCATTGTACTAGATTGGCTCCAGGTCGTTCGCTAGGAATGGCTACATGATCCCAAAACTTCGCATTTGATACAACAATTGCAGTCCAATTCTCCAGTTTCCCCAGGCTACTCTTGGCTCCATGATGAGATTCAATGCAAAGGTCATTTGTATTTAAGTAAACAATCAAAACTTAAATCCACAGTACTTTCTGAGCTTCATGCTACACCCACAACTGGGCACTCTAGGTTTACCAAAACCTATGACAGGGGAACACGTTCTTTTTTCTGGGATGGAATGAAACATGACGTTCATAATTTCGTGGTTGAATGTGATGTGTTTCAATGCAACAAGGGAGAAACAGTCAAATCTCCTGGCACACTACAACCACTTCCGATTCCACCTACTATTTGGCGAGATATCTCTATGGATTTGATTGTAGGCTTACCTAAATAGGGCAATAAATCAGTGATCATGGTGGTAGTTGATCGCCTTTCCAAGTATGCTCATTTCTTTGCTCTTCAACACCCATTTACAACATCCACTGTGGCTCAACTTTTCATGGATCAGGTATTCAAGATTCATGGCATGCCGCATTCTATTGTTTCTGATCACGACCCAACTTTCACCAGAAGTTTTTGGCAAGAATTGTTCAAGCTACAAGGCACCCAATTGCATCTCAGCACATCTTATCATCTCCGGACTGATGGTCAAATTGAATTTGTCAACAAGTGTTTGGAAACATATTTGAGGTGTTTTGTGTCGGAAAAGAAAAATCAGTGGGATCAATGGATGCCAATAGCTAAATGGTGGTACAACACTTCATACCATACATGTAGTGTCCCCAAGGCCGAGCCCCGTTGCAAATCATATATATGAAATGAATTGTAAATATGTTCTATAGGCTAGTGAGCCAATTTTTGTATAAGTCGGTAGGCTTATGTGTTTGTTAGGCCAGAGAGCCTAAGTGTTGAAGGCCAGGAGCCTGTTGTTGTACTTGTATGTATGCAGAATAATTAATAAAATATAAACACCGCCAAGTGCAGACCGACCACGATGAATGAGTGAAGGGGGATTGAGCATCCACAGAGTGGGCAAGGAATTAGGGGCTGGAAGGTGGGAAAGGGGCTAAGTTTTGAGCCTAGGGGGATAAGTGTTGAGCCTAGGGGGCTAAGCCTAGGGGGCTTAAGCCTGGGAATAATATTTTAATATTATTTCCAAAAGAAAAATCCATGTGCATATTATGTTATCCTAAGTTCCTGGCAAAGGGAAAAGCGTGTAAAAGGGAGGCATGTGGATGGAATGCATGCAGTTCCAAGGGTGACAAGGGTCCACCTCAACGCATGCAAATAAAATAGACGAGGTAAGTCATGAGGGGCTCTCTCTCATCTATTCGACCTGACTGTCTTGAGCGGGATCTGTGAGAGCAGTCTGTAAGGGTTCCTGGTGTAATTCTGATACAGGAAAAGAACGCCTATGTTTGTTCTGAAGAATCCATGTACACCCTTGTTCAGAGCCATAGAGTTTGTGTCTATTTCTAGGAAAACCCATGTGCGCATTCCCTGAATGGGAAGCCTGTGTTGAATTTGAGTGGAAGAATATTTGTTATTCAGGAAAGCTGAGCTAGCTTGTGCGTGGAGTCCCTGTTCCGAAATCATGACGGTGAGATCATCCTGTGACTATTGAACTAAGTTTGGGGAAGCCTGTGTCTGTTTTCCCCATGGGTTGTTGTGGTCGTGAAGCACTGGACTGTGTGAGGCTTGTTGGCCTGTAAGAAACTCCTCCAGGTGAGAGAGTTCACAGAGGAAGGAGAGAACTCCTGGAAGGAACCCTGTAGCTGCCATAGAGCCTGGAGACTTCCAGTCTGGTCTGTTCCTGTAACCCAAGGTAAGGGATATTGGCAGTCGAAGGACTATCTAGGTGACAGAGAAGGTGCATTCTCCTGGGGTGGAACATGCATGTGGGGAATGAGGGTCTGTGGGCAGTGAGCATGGAAGATTCCTGGGAGAGCATTCCTTCCTTGTGGTGGTGTGTGACTGTTCTCCCTGTAACCTCAGCCTGAGCCTAGATTCCTTGCCTTGGGGTGGAGCTTAGTCCCAGCTCGGGGGTGACCCACTGCTGAGCTGATGAGCAGTGTGATCTAAGGTTGGGAGGTTCGTGGAAGGCCTGCATTTGGTTGGTGGAATTATCTAACTAAGTATCTAACTATGTTTTATCACATTTTCTCATGTCTCTTCTATATATGTTATCATGATTTCCGTTGTGTATACGAATTAACATGGGATGCTATGGATTGTTTAATTATAGCAGTAATGATATGTTTTACTCTGAGATTTAAATGTATTTATTTGCTTAAATGCATGTGGCTATATAATGCCTGTATGAATTATGTAAAAGTGCACAACAAATTGGTATCAGAGCACGAGTAAGCCCAGAGTTCCGAAATGGGTGCACTACAAATTGGTATCAGAGCACGAGTAAGCCCAAAGTTCCAAAATGGGTGCGCTACAAATTGGTATCAGAGCCAAGGTTTTGACACTGAGCCTAGATGGGCCAGTGGAGCGGTCTTTGGACCGAGAATGTGAAGGGAAATTGGGTCTAGAGTGGCCAATTTCAGACCCTGGTTTGCTCCGAATTGTCAAGGAGATACTTGACGAGTTTTTAAGCTCAAGAGGTTTAGCGATGCAGTGAAATCCCAGTCAGTGTGGTCTATGGCCACGAGAAGACAGGTCTCTACACCAATGGTGTTAGAACCATAGGATCTGTTCGGGAGGGAAGGCGAGCCCTCGTGACTGTCGGATCTGGAAAAAAAATGAGTGCGTAAGTATTAAAATTCCTTTGGAAATGGCACAGGAGTGTGGAAATCGTGATACGCAAAATCCTGAATTAATTAGAAACCATCTGAGCTGTCAGATATCAGCTGGAAAACTCGACAGTCGTTGGATCTGTCGGGAGATGTCCGAAGGTTAAACCTCAGAGACTAGGGGCGAAATCTCTGAAATAGATCTAGACCGTCCGAAATACGGAGGACACGTGTCGTGAGATTTTCCATTTTGGGTAATCGGGAATCGTGATATCGGGAGTCCTGGTAACAAGGGATCAGGACTTTCCATGATGGAAACCCCAGAACAATCGTGGACCGTCCGATTTGAGATGGCCACGTGTTGTGAGACTACCCGTTTCGAGGATCGGGGATTTGAAAGTTCTGATGACAAGAACTCGGACTTTCGTCATGATAAATCTCGACCATACTGTCGAGACTTTAGCATGTGACTAAGTCTCAATGAACAGACGAGATTCCTTCGGGGAATCTTAGGGTCTGTAAAGACCGTTTGATGTGAGAAAGATCTGACTATTGGATTTTCGCGTGGAATTTCATATTGGGGATTAGGTGTTGGAAATCCCAACATCACTACAAAAGGGATCGCGAAATCGTGAAACGCAATATCCCGACGAACAAAGGAACCGTGTGGGGGCCACAGGATCCAAGAGGTGGACAGGTGGCACGCTATTTCGAGTTTTCGCGGTGAGAAGTCCCAAAAATTTATGCATTTAGGATTCGCGATATTGCGAACTCCGAAATGTCGATCGAGTGAGGGACTGTTGAATAGTTAATCGTACGAGTGTATCGGAGAAATGGCATATCGGGGTTCGGGAGTCGATAAAGCAAGTTGTCCGACATCGCGGGTGCCGAAATCATGATAGGGGAAAACCCCGATAAGGATATAAGGTTGTGGTCTTATGGGAGGCGGTCACATGGACCTAGGCATAGCCGTGAGAGGACTAAGGCAAAAGGTGCATCGGCAAATCGGAGATCAGGAGTTCGTGAGGACAAGAAATCATGTCGTCAAGGATCACGAAACCCTGACACCCAAAGTCTCAATCGGGGAGATGTACCCCGTAGACACCGGAAGAGAACCATGTGCCAGCGTGTGTGAATACAGGCGAGAGTGGTGGGACCCTAATGACATCACCGAAGGTGACGAGGATCCTCTGAAAAAGAACCACGTACCACTATGGTAGAGGGCGACAATTATGCTGTAGATGTGTAGAATAAGGTCAATCGAAATTTAGGAAGTCGGGGGTGGGAAAGGAGAGTGAAACGGGAGTTCTCCAGTACCGAAACTCTGAAACCCCAAAACTCAAGGTCCCGAAATTCCTGAAATACCGAAAACTAAAGTTTCGAACACCCGAAAAATACAAAGTTGAACAGAGCTCAGAAAATTGGTGAAATTGAAACACTTTCTTAAAGTCGATTATCACGAAAGATGAGGAATTGTCAAGAAATGAAGGTTCGACAAAATTCGAGTCGTCTGCGCATTATATTGCAGAAGACTGACAAGTGCCACAACTGTTGGGAAATTGCTGCAAAATGCAAAGAAATGGAAGAGATACATAATACTTTCAGTTCAAGAAACTTATTTAAACCGAAATGTCTTTTATTTTGTTCGAATTGGCTTATAAATATTGCGGATTGTTCGTGAAAGTTTAATGGCCTGAAAAATTCGAATTGAATTGCACAGTGCGTGTGTGGAGTTCAACGAAGGCCAGAACTCCAGTTAATCAACGCCGAGTATGGAGTGGGGAAGAGTGCAAATTACCCAATGGAAGACGAACGGGAAGGAAAGGATGTTAACCTAGGAGTCGAAGGATCAAACTCTAATGGGCATGGAAAAGAGAAGGATAAGGAAGGACACATAATGAAAATCATTGAAGGATTGCAAAGAGAGGCCCAGGCTCGTCGAGCTGATAGCTAAAAGCTCATGAAAGTCAGGGATCGACCGGGTGCATTAAACCTAAAAAATTTTAAGAGCCTGGAAAGAATAGAGAAGAAACTCGAGAACGGAAGAGACTCAAGTATGACGGAAAGTCACAAAACCCATGAAAGAAGAAGAAGGTCGAGGAGCGGTAGCCAACATCTTAGTTTCTCCCAAAGACATTATGACAGGAAGACACACAGTAGTTCCAACCCATCCCCTACCAGAAAACATCAAAAATATGGAAAGGAGGAATTGAAAGGAGAGATGAACAAGATTAAGCCTCCAACATTCGATGGAGAACATAAGAAGGAGGAAGATGTCGATACCTGGTTGCTTGGCATGAAGAAATACTTCCAACTGCAGAATTATTCTACCCATGAAGAAGGAAGAATTGCAATGTACCAACTGAAAGGAAAAGCATCCATGTGGTGGGATCAGTTTGTACAGGTGCAGCACATTAGAGAGAAAGAGGTCACGTGGAAGGAGTTTAAGAGGTATTTCAAGAATAAATACCTGAATAAAAGATACTATGACAGAAAGATGAAGGAGTTCTTCGAACTCAAGCTAGGCAGCATGACCATTGATGAGTATGAACGAAATTTTCTGGAACTACTGAAGTATGTTCCATTCATCAAGGAGGAGGTTGTCAAAATTCAGAGGTATTTCAGTGGACTGCCACCTTCCATTGGTGACAAGATTCAATACAATGATCCTAAGACCATGGAAGAAACCATAAGAAGGGAGAAATGCCATTACGAACAACAAAGGAAAAATCCTACCTTTCGGAAGGCTTGGGATGACCGGAAAAGGTTTAAGAATGAATAGAGACAGAAGGGAAACAAGCCTTCCTTTTTCAAAAATAGTCCTTGGGGACAGTCATCTTTTAAAGAGCCCAGGAAAGTTGAAGGGACTGAGAAGATGCCAAGGCCTCCACCTATGGAGTGTTGGGGTTGTAAAGGGAATCATAGGTACAGAGACTGCCCCCACAGAAAAGACAAATCGAGAACTGTCTATACTGTTCAGCAAGCTGAAACAGTGGAGGACATGGGCAACAGAATTCCGAGGATCTACGCAGCCCTCGACAATAAGAAAGCAAAATTTCAATCACACATGATTGAAGTGGAAGGTATGATCAACAACCGAGCACTTGTTATTTTAATTGATTCAGGGGCTAGCCATAGTTATGTAGATCCTAGAGTGGTGGAAAGTTTGCATCTAATGAGAAGCAAACATGAGAAGTCTTGGTTAGTGCAGTTAGCCACAGGGACCAAGAGGAAGGTCACTGAATTGGTTAAGTCATGTTCATTGGACATGAAAGGAATGAGCACTAAGGCTGAATTGAACATTCTACCTTTAGGCTCATATGATTGCTTAATTGGGATGGACTGGTTAGACCAGCACCATGCCCTTCTGGATTGTCCTAATAAGAGGTTCACATGTCTGGACGAAGAGGGAAATCAAGTAACAGTCCAAGGAATCCCCAAAGCCATGGCTGTTAGAGAAATATCAACCATACAGCTGAAGAAATGTTACCGGAAAGGCTGTCAATTATTTGCAGCTCGGGTGGAAGAAGTATTCCAAGATGAGGTCTTGAATTTGGAAGACCACAAGGTACTCAAATAATTTAAGGACGTATTTCAGGAGGTGCCTAGACTACCTCCGAAGAGGGACATCGGTTTTTCTATAAATCTGATACCTGGAGCAGCTCCAGTTTTGAAGGCTCCTTATAGAATGAGTACACCAAAGCTGAAAGAGTTGCAATTGCAACTCGAAGAGCTACTAAAGAAAGGAGCCCTGGTCCTATTCGTGAAGAAGAAAGATGGGACGTTGAGGTTGTGCATTGATTTTCGATAGTTGAATAAGGTCACTGTCAAGAACAAATATCCTCTGCCAAGGATTGATGATCTTTTCCATCAGTTGAAGGATGCGAAAATATTTTCAAAAATAGATCTCAAATCTGGATATCACCAAGTGAGAATAAAGGATGAAGACATCAGAAAGACCGCCTTTAGAACAAGGTACAGTCATTATGAGTTTACAGTGGTGCCGTTTGGATTGTCCAACGCGCCTGCTGTCTTCATGTGCTTAATGAATGGAGTGTTCAGAAATTATTTGGACAAGTTTGTCATAGTCTTCCTGGATGATATCTTGGTGTATTCCAAGACAAAGGAAGAACATGAGCAACACCTTAGAATGGTGTTGCAGGTGTTGAGAGAACACCAACTATATGCAAAACTGAGCAAGTGCTCTTTTTACCAAAGGCAGATCCATTACTTGGGACACATTATATTTGAAGAAGGGATCGTTGTGGATCCTGAGAAGATACAGGCCATTCGAGAATGGCCAGCACCAAGGAATGTGGCAAAAGTTAGATCTTTTATGGGTCTAGCAGGCTATTATAGGAGGTTTATAGACGAATTCTCAAGGATAGCCCATTCTATCACTTCCTTGCAAAGGAAGGGAAAGAAGTTTCAGTGGATTGAAGAATGTGAGAGCAGCTTCCAGTGATTGAAGCAGTTGCTAACTAGTGCTCCAATCCTGAGGATTGCAAATCCAAACAAGGATTACGTAGTGTGCACATATGCGTGTAAGGAGGGGCTGGGAGGAGTTCTCAGCCAAGAAGGATTTGTAGTTTGTTATGAGTCTCGAAAGTTGAAGGAGCACAAGAAGAATTATGCCACTCACGATTTAGAGATGGCAGCAATTGTCCATGCATTGAGGAAATGGAGACATTACCTCATGGGCAAGAGATTCGAATTGAGAATGGACCATAACGATCTGAAATATTTATTTGATCAGCCGACCTTAAATGCCAAGAAAATTAGATGGCTGGATTTTCTGTGCGAATATGACTTTGATATCAAGCATATGAAGGGGAAAGAAAATAAGGTGGTTGATGCACTCAGCAGAAAAGTGCACGAATTACATGCTATAGCCATTAGCATGTATAGAACTGAGATGAAAGACAGAATTTTAGAAGCTGCAAATGATAATTTGCAATACAGAGGTCTAGTAGCAAAGCTATAGCAGCGTGAGAGACCATAAACCAAGGAAGGTTACACCATGGGAGCTAATGGTTTACTTCTCTATAAAAACAGAGTGTATGTACCCAATGTCCGGGAATTGAAGTTGTCCATTCTAAAGGAGATGCATAACGTGACTTATGTTGGACATCCTGGATATCAGAAGACTATGGTAGCAGTCAAAGGCCATTATTTTTGGCTAGGTATGAAGAAAGAAATTGTTGAATACATCGCCAGATGTATGGAGTGACAAAAGGTTAAGGCTAAGCATAGACACCCGGCAGGGTTGTTGCAGCCTTTACCTATTCCTGAGTGGAAATGGGACGTGGTAACAATGGATTTTATCATAGGATTGCCCAGAACAAGCAAGCAGCATGATTCAATCATGGTGGTGGTGGACAAGCTTACTCAAGCTACCCATTTTATTCCACTGAAAACCACCCACAGGGCAGCTGATGTTACTGATATCTTTTTAAAATAAGTTGCACGCTTGCATGGAATTCCTAAGACAATTGTGTCTGATAGGGACCCGAAATTCACTTCAAATTTATGGAAAGGACTGGTCAAAGGATTCGGAATGAATATGAACTTTAGTACAGCATATCATCCCGAGTCTGATGGACAGACAGAGAGAGTGAACAGAGTAATAGACGACATGCTGAGAATGTATGTGATGGATAAACCATCAAGGTGGGAAGACTACCTGCATTTGGTAGAATTCGCTTACAATAATGGGTACCATGCATCATTGAAGATGATCCCATTCGAAGCGCTTTATGGAAGAAAGTGCAACACTCCAATGAGTTGGGATAATCCAGCTGACAGAGTAGTAGTTGGACCTGAACTACTCAAAGAAATGGAAGATCAAATGATAAAAATCAAACAGAATCTGAAAGTTGCCCAGGATAGGAAGAAAAGTTACGCTGATAGTAACAGAACCCATAGATAATTCAAAGTGGGTGACCATGTTTTCCTGAAAGTGAAAACTAACAGGAGTTCCCTGAAATTGGGAAGTTGCGCCAAGTTGGCAACAAGATTTTGTGGGCCATTTGAGATCCTGGAAAGGATTGG